>JAVQJG010087872.1:0-21353 GCA_036024015.1 Craterocephalus amniculus | reverse complement strand
AGTGGTTCCTCCCGGTCAGCTTCGGCTGACCTCCTGCTCTTGTTTTTGTCCCTTGTTTGGTTTGGTTTGGTTTGGTTTGGTTTGGTTTGGTTTGGTTTAGTTTAATCTTGTCATCACTTGTTTAGTCTTACTTTTGTAATGGTGTTTGTTTTACTTTGCATTCTTTTTGTTAGTGATTTGTTTGAGGCCATGGCCTGTGTATATATTATTGTGAATAAATACCTTGATTTTACACTTTTTTCCTTTTTGTTTCTCTTATGTTTACGACCCCTTGGCCTAGACACAACTGGGTCGTAACAAGAAGTTTGAAGCCATATACACCTCTTGTTCTGAGTGTCTGCACAGTTTTACAGCTTTTCATCCATTTAGAGCATTTTATCCCACAGGCAAGTCTAGACAATTTTTGATAGGAGGAATAGGCGGGGGGCCACAGATTCGGAAATGGTTGCACATGTAAATGAAAAATTCCTTTTTGAAACAAGGAAATGCTGGTTATTATAGCTAAAGTTGTCATCTAATAATAAAAGTAAAGCAAGATTAGTAAAAAAAAAGCGAAGTGATGTTTTATTTACATCAGTAGAGGTTTACTTAGGATGATCCTACATTTTATGGCTTCTTATACATTATTAATATAGAAATACATTGCTTTGAGTAACAAGCTTAATCAGTACTTTTTTTTGCATTAGTCATTTTACTTTCCACGATTCTCACCTCTGGTGGGTTTATGACATGTACATACTCCTCATTAAATGTAAACTCTTTGGACAGACAAATAAAGTCACACACATTGGCAGTTGGCAAGATGATGCAGGAGTGCTGCCTGCGTTATAGTCAAGATCACGGTAATGGTGATGTAGAGCATCTTATTGACCTACAATTTCAACCAATATGCTGCATTTCAAGTATGTGACATGCTGCATTAACTTGCTACTGGACATTTAAAGTTTATCAAGGTAAAGTTCAGTAAACATGAAATATTTGTTAGAATGAGCAGTAAAATTCTAGATGTAGACTTTTCCTTGTACCCCATAGGCTGCGATAGGCTGTGGATTGTCAAGGGTGTACCCTGCCTCTTGCTTGCTAAGTGGTGGCATAGGCTCCAGCCTATGCGACCCTGAATTGGATTAGGGATTTGGATTAGAGAATACAATATTTTTATGCAACTTTGTGTCATTATATGTCATAATTAGAATTACACTTCACAAACAACTTTGCTGTAGCACTCCACCTACCTGAACTTGCATTATTATTGTAGCCATGACATTCTCGGACTAATAGAAACACTTACAATCATCCCATTCTGCCTGTTTGTGTGAGCACACGAGAGGCTTTGAATGAACAGTTTTTTTTTTCTCCAGTCAGTCAAGTGCCATGTTGTTTTACATTGAGGGTGCCTCTAGTGGCCAATGAGTCACCACTTAATGTCATCCTATTCTGGGTTCTTGCTCATTTTCTTTGTGTGCCAGCCTTTTGAATCATCAATAATATTAAACCGGTGACACTCGACAAGCGCATGGGTAAAAATAAATGCAAATTTCACTTTCATAGTTGTTTGCGTTTTTCCTCCACATCCCTTCCCTCTATTGCAGTAGAGATTGATGTGTCTTAACATTGATTCCTGTGTGCCAACTCATTGTTTTCATATAATGAAAGACACATAGTTTAAACATTTCTCTTTGAAAGTGCTGGCTCTCCCTCAAAAACACACAATTTGTTTCTCCAAGCTGGCTCCAACGTCCTCTTTTGTTTCCAAAAGTATTACCTCTCACATCTGACTGAATACTACAAAAACATGATTTTGACTTCATGCGTGGTCATCCAAATGAATGTGTGTTTTTTATGTTTTGTTTTTTTCAATTACAACAGAGCAAACATATGGGATGTGCTATATAATTGCCACTGTATACTAAAAGGTTCTGCAGGTGTCACCATGGTATTGTAAGTTACAGACATGCCTGCCAAGACTAGAATAGTCTGTCAAGCTCTACGGCAATTGCCAAGTGTGTAGCAAGACATGTGTGGCTGAGGCTGGGATTCACCACGCCGGGTGTCTGAAAAAACACATCTAGGAAGACAGTGTGATTGTCTCAGCGTGTATATCTGCCCTATCCTGCTGCCATTTCTCAGTAAATGGCTATTTATCATGGCAGGGATGGATTTGACAGCCTCTACCTACTTCTTGAATTCAACAGCATTCATAGGCACTGCACAGGGTAAATTATGCCCTCGATTCAGATGGAATCAGCTTTATGAGGGAACAAGTATTGGGTGGCAGATTGGCCCATAGGTAGCAAGGCTGTCTAACAACTAAAAAGCTGTAGGCTCATCTCTGGCACTGACAAGTGACTTTATTCCAATGATAGGATGACAACTTGTGGGTGGACACTATTATACATATTCTACATTATGTCCGGGACACGGCAAGACTGCTGAGATGCTTTTAAGCCAGTGAAAAAACAACTACTCAAGGAGAGTTGCTTTTTTTCCTGCTGACAATGAGTCTTGACTTTTCTGCAGACATGATGTAAACAGTAACTATGAACATCATTAACTAATAACTGAAAATTAAAAACTGAGAGATCAATATATATTTATCAGGCAGCTAAAATTGCCAGAAGTTGAAACACAGAAAATGGACAGAAATTGTTTACTGCATATGAGAAACTGTTTGCATTTTTTTTAGAATAATTATTTATGATAGACAACACTGTGATAGAAACTGGGGAATGTTTACAAATTCTTACTGGCTTAATGCATCTTAATCCAGACAAAATCCTATTCTTTTGAAGATTTTGTGCTATTTTGCCTTTATTAATTGTGTACTTTCAGAAAAGTTTGACGAAAATCACTTTTCTTTATTTGACTTTACATGTGGAAAATTCATGCAAATGTGTGCACATTTAATAACCGAATACCAGATTTTTATATTGCAACTAAGATCATCAAACAAAACAATATACAAATGATCCTTTTTATGATGCACCTTGGAAGGTTAATTGTAATATGATGACAACTATTAGTCAAAATGTATATGACATTCTACAGTTTATTCTACATTTCTTTGAAGGCTATTTTCTTTAGTTCTTTTGGGCTCACATCTTATTTTTGGAAATGTATACCAATTACCACTTCTTTGCATCCATATTGCCTCTGTAGCACATTTAAACATACCGTAAATGATAAGAAATCTTGCAGTGCAGAAAGCAGTGTAATCAGTTTGGGAAATTATATGATATTATTTAATATCTTTTAATTTCTTTTTTTTAAAAACGTATTCTAAATCAGTTTTTATATGTTGGAAGATTATCAAAAAATCCTGGTTTCACTAGAATTCATATATACTTATTGTGGATTTGATGCAGTCAGTTGATTTCCTTACATAGGCTATTTGTTACAAATGGGCTCGTACAGCATATATGAATCTATGACAATCAGATTGGCTTAAACTTAATGTTTGTGAAGCGCCTTGAGATGACGATATGAACTGGTGCCATACATATAAAGTTGAATTGAACTGAACTCGATATAATAAAGACACCAGGTAGTCCTAGCAAATCTATCAAAACACAAGCATGATACCAATAAAAAAGCTAATGTATCTCATGGAGTAAACAATTTAACAAGTTTTATTGGTTTGCTTTATTTTTATTTTTATTTTTGTTTTATAAGTACAAATCTGTACTGACTGATTTATATGAAGTAATTTTTATGATGTTCCTGTGTCAGATCTAATTAGACCAGTCAGCCATGTTGCCCTCAGCTGTGCCCTCACCCATCCAAGAGTCCTCTGTTTTGTTTTGTTTTTTTGACTACATTATTTTGCAAAGATTCGCCAGCTTTTTCCTTTTTATTGCTAACAAAAGCTACAGAGAATGACAGTTGTTTGTGTGTGTTTACATGTCTATATGTTTGTGCAGGAGGTGGGCATAGGTCATCAAAGTCTCATAAGCTGTGATTCAGTTAGAAATGAGAAAATAGAGAAGAGAAGTAGCCCTGGCATGGGCAGACCTTGGGAGCCAGGGAAGATGCAGGTGTTTGGCTGGTTTCTGTGGAGCAGGTGTGTGTTGGTGTGCATGTTTGTGTGCAGACTCTATCTGTAGTAATTCTAGCCAGCAAAACATTGCAATAAGCAGTAATGCTGATTTTGACGAGGGACAGCAAGTGATTGCAGCTTTAATGTTGCTTCCCCAAAAAACAACACCTGTACATCTCAAGTTTCAATTCTAAATGCTCGCAACATTAACAGAAGCAGATACAAAAGTTGTTTTATAATCTATTATGATTATAATTACTTGTTATACCTATAATTTACATAGAAAACTGAGAGTATACAGATATATAAACATGAAATATGTTCACATATTAATTTAATTATTGGATCAAATTGATTCCTTTAGTAGTACAATCACACCTAAGGTCACACTGTACTTCACACACTGGTGAAACAAAGTTAAAAAGGCTTTGACCCTTTTAATAGATGCTGCTTTTATAGACTTTTGCTTGTTCTCACCTCTCACACAACATTTCATTCTTAATTTATCCCACATCCCACCAATTGTTCTAGCATTGCCATGACATAATCACAGAGCATAGATGAGTTTCTCAGAATAAAAACATCTACTGAGGTATTAGAGCAGCCATGGATACTCAGTGTGGTGAGTATCTGTGAGCAGCTCTGCAGTAGGATGAGCTCCGACTCTGACCTGTGTCCATATGTAAGGATGACATTAATGAGCAGTAATTGATAATCTCATAATTATGATTATCTGTAAGATCAGCATTTAATTTGCCGGGGAAATGTTTAGTTTATGTAGTTTATTGAACAGGGACCATGTACACAGCATTGATCACAGAGGAAAACATCCTTTGTACCAGATTGTAGCTCTGAGCTGATTATCCTAAAACACAGAAATACCTGTATGGATAGAAAATACTAAGCATTTATGCAATTAATAGTAAAAAGGTACATTGCATAGTAAATACGTGAAATATTAGATAAAAAATACAAAAAAGAAACCAAAGCATTAGTAATTCCCTCTTGTCCCATATAGTAGATAGAAAATAATATTTCAAGCTGGGTCATTTATATATTTTTTCTTTTTTTTTCTTTTCAGGGGAAGCACAACAAATGATTTCTGTTGAACA
The DNA here is from genome assembly GCA_036024015.1 of Craterocephalus amniculus. Classification (NCBI taxonomy): domain Eukaryota; kingdom Metazoa; phylum Chordata; class Actinopteri; order Atheriniformes; family Atherinidae; genus Craterocephalus; species Craterocephalus amniculus. The sequence continues at coordinate 16,208 of JAVQJG010087872.1, read as the reverse complement.
CATTTTTGTGCACAATATTTTAAAGTGTTGTAATCCCTCTCACTTAGGCCCATGTGATATGTCTACAGCAGAAGTCAGTTGTTAATTTTTTTCTTCGATTTGAAAAATAAAGATTGTAAAACAAATTGTAAGCATTTGTCTCTTTTTCTATTAGCGTTGTGAGCAAATCTCTTGTGACTAATTGTCTGTGCCCCTCAGCTTCACAAACCCCAAACACAGAGAAGATGGATGGGGTTGCCTTTGCCCCTTTTCTTGGCATCTTCTGGTATCTAACCCCCCATCCACACACACACAGACCTACTACACACACATACACACAGAGTAATCACACACACATGTGCTTAGTGCAGGTGGTCCCAAGGATGTAGCAGGAAAAAACAGACTTGATGGATTAAAATTATCATTGATGTAACGTTTGGTCATTACAATTGCTGTTTCTGTTGCCCCCTTTTGAACGTATAAATTGGTCCTCATTTGTCCTGTTGCAGAACTGATAAATGCATCTTGAATGTCAATGAGTAAAGTCATAAAGCGCTTTAGAGCAAAGAATGAGCAGACACAAACAGATAAACAGTAAAGAGACTCCAAACCATTGATCTTGATTTGTTTTCTTTATCATGGTTCATGGCATCATGTTATCAAACAGTAGCCATCGCCTGGCCATGTGTGTATATACATGTTTATGTGTATATACTGCTTTACTCTTATATATCTCCAGAAAGTTATTGAATCTTTGGAAAACAGTGAAGTTATTTAAAAATGAAAATATAATCAGTTCCATCACATTTTTGGGCCAAATGTGTTGACATTGTTTCCCCAGAGGAATACCGTTTGATAGCAAAAGCTTACAAATTCCCAACACCCTTTATCTATCATTAAGAAAAAATACCGAGAAAAACATGGTTTTAAATAGGCTATAGTAAGGAACCCTGAGGTATTGTTGTTTAATATAACTGAATAAAAGATAGAAGCTGCCCAGGTTTGTCCCTCTGCAAGGCAATCAGCAAAAACCTTCCCCCAAGAACTGAGAGCTGCTGAGAACATTTATAACAAAACTCATTCGATGCAACTTCAAATAGGATCAAGAGTCAATAACACTTAAGGTCAAAATTAAAATCAAAATCGGCTGCACAAGTTAAGAGATTTTTTAAAATGGGGAATAATACTAAATTAATCATTTATAAATTTCATATGAGAACACATTGAAGGATAAAAACACAATGCGGTCAATGTTCACCCTATAAATAAGCACTTTTCCTCGCTGTAGCAGCTAAGCCCGTTCAAACATCCTGGACATGAGGCAATCCCAGGAGGAAGAGGTGTCACTGGATCACAGCAGCAGAGATGGTCGGTAGTTACCATGTTGCTTTTACCGTGGTACCCAGCAGTAAACATCTGTGCCATTACGAGTGTGAGCTCCAGAGGATGAGGTCTGGAAAGGATCCGAGCAGGCAATTAGACAACCTCGGGCCAGCTGCTCTACGTCCCTGCAGCAGCGGGGCCTTCTTCTCTTGGAGCTAATTACATAACAAAGACAATCTTTAATCAGGCCTCGCATGTCCCCTCCCCTATCTGCACATCTCCCTGCAGCCTCCTTCCACGTCCTCTTCTGTTCTTTATCTCTCCTTCTTATCTTCCGGCAGAATGTATTGTCATGCATCCGTGGGATGACAACAGGAGAAAAAAAGGCCTGTGGTTGGTCTCTTTCATATTTATGCACGTTTGTATCTTCAACCAGCCAATCTGTGGTCAAATATTTAGTAACTTCAACATGTCCTCTGTATTTTTCTGCTCACTCGCAAATAAAAGAAAATGTTTGTTCATTTATAGTTTTTTGTGGCAAATATGTCATGAGTAAAGTTGTAGTATTACCTTAATCAAATGTTAAATATTGGCTTATGTTTTAGTTTAACATTTTTACATTATAAGATGTAATAGCACGGCATGAAACAGCAAAAGTAATTTTGAAGATGGTATTGTAGCTGTTATTGTTTTAATACATCCAGCACATCCAGCAGAGAGTAACATCGGTGGCAACAAAATGAGGATTATAATGTGTAACAGTTGTGGATCACTAAATGGAGCAGAAATTCTTTTTAACTATGACACTCAGAAACTGGTGTGTGCAGTGCAATAAATGCTGCAACCCTTTATTTTAGATGGCTCTGAACCAAAACAGGTGGGTTCAGTAATGAAGTCTGCTACCCAAAGAAGCTGCAGCATCCATCCCGTTTACTGGCAAAGGCGATCTGTTTGTCCACCCCCACAAATATGAAGAAAGCCAGCTGTGGAATAAAATTGGAATTGGTAAAGGTTTTAAAGATAAGGCAGTGTTTAGTGTGTAGTGTCATTTTTTTTTTCATTCAACTATTATTTTATCTGCTTTCCAGAGGTTTATCAAAATAAAGGTTTACGTTAAAACTAAATGAAACAAAACAGTCTGAATGTTGTTATATTAAGAACCCCATGGCTCCCTTTCACTTGTTTTTCTCACATATTTAGATACTTAATTATATATTTATGTATATATACTCTGATGTTTCTGTACACTATACCTGCTACTTGATGATAGCGTTCAAGTATGTTACACCTGTTGGGTGCTGATTGTTTCCGGATCCTCTTTAGCCTGCACTGGGGATCCTACCTGGTGTGGTTGATGTGGGACTCTATTGCTCCAGTGCTCAAAAAGGGTAAACACTGTTTTTTTTGGCAATGCATGGCTTCATTCAACCACTATGACTGAAAAAAAAATCTCTTATCATTCATATTTTCTGAAAAATGGCCCAAAAAATGAGATATTTTGACAGATTATGTAAACCTATAAGCACAACTGTACATGTATGTGTATGGAGAATTCATAGCAAAGGGCTCAGTCAGTGAACACAACATTGCTGATCCAGTATTCTTTGTGTTTTAAACTGTCCTTCTACAAGAGAATGAACCGTTACAAAAGCGTGTGTGTTTATAATGGAGAAATAAGAGGAGGTGTCTTAATGTGTGTGACTGAGAAACTCATTGTGAAGCAGATTGTGCAACCTTAAGAGTGGACCCATTTTAATTACACTGTTTTGAATTTTGATGTCCACCAAATGGCATCACTGGGCCATCTGAGCCTGAGATTATTAAAAAGATTCCATCTTGATTTCCTGTGTTTGTCACAACTTCTGTGCTGGCGAGGCATATCCATTCTGAGTTGGGAATGAAACATCCATCACAGTTAATGTTCTTAAGGAAACTCTGGGTTATCCTAATTATTGCAAACACAGACTAGCACAATTTACTTGTTTAATCAAATCGTGTGCTTTGTTTAATTAGCTGGATATGTGCACAGAGAGGGAGGTAAAAGAGAGTTTTGTGTAGGAGCAAGAGACTGAGAGCAAGAGAGCTGAGAAAGAGAGAGGTGGCTGTGCACAAATAAACAACCTTTGCCTGAGGACAAAGGGAATTAGAAAGATTACCAAACCATGGTACAATCTGCACAAAAGACAAAACAAAAAGGAGAGCTTTTACAAAGTCCAAGGTATAAAAGAACACCAACTAGGAAACTACTGACCACAAAAATGGTTGATAAAATAACAAGATTACTGGACTATATACTTATCATTAAAGGTATTTACTGATATGGAAAACAATGAACATAACACAAAAACACAATTCCCTAAACCAAACATACAAATGACTTAGCCAGCTATAAATGTAACAGTGATGGGTTATCTTCTTTGTATGACTTTAGAAAAGGTCCTGTCATTGCACCATTTATGCTTCTAATTGCTATTAAGTCCAACAAATGTTGCTGTCAGAGGTTAATTACATCTAAACTTTTTCATATGTAATCCACCATGACTTTGCAGTTTTATTTGCCTTTGTTTGATAAATTAAACACACAAAGAGAGAGATCAGTCACACTTCTGATGTCAAAGACAAATTTCTGAAAAAAGGTTTAAATTTGCATTGAACCAGCATTAAACGCTATCATTTCATTAATTACTTTTTCCTCTCAGAGCGCAGAATTTAAACTATCTGCCCTTTGCGGATGAACCCAGGAAGAATATATTAAGGAAACTCATAACAAAGGACAAAATTAAGACTTGTGTAAAATATCACAAAGTTGCTTTTTCAGGATTCCAACCAATAGGCTACTGCAGAGTTGAAATTATGAAAAATAAATAAATAAAAATCCAAGATGTCCCTTTTTCTGTGATTACAACAATTTTTTTTAACAAAATCAAAAACAAGCCCCTTTAACAACTCAAGGAATATTTTGCATCATGTTCATGATGTTTTTTGTCATTTCTAAACCCTTTCCAAAAACATAACCTAAAGAACCACAAATCCTACTCGCTGTAAATTTCAAAGAAAGAATGAAACACTAGAGATTAAACTACGAGAACTGTAAGTGTTTTCAACCTGGTCTGCACTCGATTGAAAGATTGTATTCTTCTGCTGATACACAAGTGCACACATGATCCACTCTGCATCCTCCAGTACACCTCCTCAGTCCAGCTCTCTGATTCCAACCTGCTACAGTGTCAAATGAGACCAATTACGTCTCCCTCCAGTCAATCGTTCCCAGCAACTGAACCAACGTCAAACTCATTGATTGAGAGTAAGCCTCGACGTAAGTTGATCAACCCCTCACAACTGTTCTCAGCCACATTGATTTTTTTTGGCACTGCACTCTAAGCAGATAGATAGATATTGTTAGATAGAGTAGCGTATGCAACTTTTGACATTTTTGTCTCAGCTTTGAAAAACATTTGACCAGAAACCTAATTCTGCCCCCCCACCCAAAAAAAAATCCTAAATAATTTGCCACTGATCCACAGTATCAAGGATCAGTGCACAGACATGAGGCTGTTAACACAATACTTTAAAAAAGACAGTGTGCTGATGTGATCTGTGATCACAAAGATCCATCAAGACAGTATTTTACTGAAACGAAATCTAAAATCAAATATTTCGATTTAAACATAGCAATACATAAACATTCATGCAAACATGTGCAAAGCAGCACAGCATTAACACAGCAGGCAATGAAAGAAAATAACAAGCAAACATGCTGCAACCCAGTCTAAATAATGCTGATGTGCAATTAATTTGTTTTTCTTAATTATAGCTGATGGATACTTAATTTATGCAGAGTGAATGTTTTGTTGTTGTTTAGTTTGTTTATTTTTTATCTATATATCAGTTAACTCTGCTATATTTCACATTTTCAAACAGCAGCAAACAGTTAATTGTTTTGTTAAAATTAAGTTCTGTGGTTATGTTCTTAGCAGTGAGCACTATAACTCAGTATGTGCGTGCTGTCCATCGAGATGTTGTATTTTAGCAGCTGGTTCGGCTGCGAGTGGGTGAAAGCACTTCTGAGTTCATGTTATAACGAACAGATTATCCTCCTCTGAACGGAATATGATTTAGGCTTAAAATCTTTTTTTTATAGGGGCTACGCATTTTTTAAAAAGCTTCTGGTAGGTCTCCAGATTATTTACAGATCCAAATTTTGTTTTAGACTAATTCATGAAGGGTATCATTTTACTTCTTTCCTTGAGCTCAAGTTTGTATATCCCCCTTTTCAGTGCAGTCCATGAACACTTTTTTATCATTAAACCCAAGACTGAAATTTATTAAACAATCTCAAGTGACTGATTAGCACTGCAGAGGAGGACTTTCACTGGTTAGAGAATGACATCAAGGAGGTGAGGATGCATGGGGAGCCTGTACAACAGACCATATGAATGTTTGATGAAATGCAAGGACGTTGCTGAAATCAAATTATACTGTTGTGGTCTCACATATTTGATTGTGACTTATAACCTCACGTGGAGCTGAAAAGGACCAGTGAAACATTCTGACACTGATTGAAAATGATCATTTCTCAAACCTACTGTTAACCTTTTTTTACACAAATATACAGGGATGATGTGCACAGCTATTTCAGAACATTGAAGGCAGTGGAAGTGGAAGCTGAAATCAATCAAACCTCAAAGCATCTGCTTTATGTCATTGTAGATTTATCTGCCGGGTGCCAAAATTGATAGTTATCAGTTTGCCACTATACAGTTACTGTAGTTATACAGAGAATAAATAAAATGTTTTACCTTTCTGTGTTGCTTTGACTGCTTCAATGTCCAATCTTCCATTGACTGCTTGGGTCATTAATAAGGGAAGATATTGGAATAAAATTGAAAAAAAAACAAAAAACAACAAAATAAAGTGGAAAAAATTTTTTGTGACCGAGAGGGTAAATCTAATGTGGAGATGTTTGAAAAGGAGTAAATGTAATGTAAAACCTTGCTTTTATCGAACAAATGAAATGGATTCGTAACAAATACATTGCTTTCAAAATTGACTTTTAACCAAACTATTTACCTTAAAGACAGATTTACTTAACTGCCATTTATAAAATAACTGTGGCTTTTCAAAAATAATTTTGAACTCTATAATGATAATGAGTTTAGCCGGAGTTAATAAAAGAGAAAAAGCATTAATCAGTTATTAAAACTTAATATAAAATGTAATATAAAGAATTAAAAGCCAGAAGGAAAAGTCTTAAACATTTGCCTTGAGTTTTGAAAAACCCGAGGGAAGATGAAACAGTGGCAGAGATGGACTGATACAGCTTCTAAATGATTACAGGTTACAGCTGGTTACAGCTGCTGTAGATACTCACGCACAAAAGCTTCTTTATTGTAACATTTAGAAATTCAACGGTTACCGCAATACCTGGACCAAAATGAGGGAAAGTTTAACGGCTGAATTGATATGTGAAGCTAAATAAAATAAGTAGGATGCAATATTAAGTAGTAAGAGTAAAAACATGAACAGAATAAGCTTCTATACAAAGTAGTATCTCAGTCCATTGTTTTACTGTATTATGCATCACTTTTGTGCACCTTGGATTACTGATGGCTATAAAAAATGAGTTTGTTACCATAAAACACTTTTGAGCCTCTGTTTAAACAAATGCCATGCACCATTATTCTTTCATTTCTCTCAAAGGTAATTTATAATAATGCACACAGACAATTGTCAGCCTGTCACTCATTTAAAAAATGTTTCTTCCTTTATTTTTAAGCCTGCATTTATTTGTGCAATATTTTCCTTTTTCATATTCTTATCCACAAAATGATTTATTTCTACATTTTCTTTTCATCTAACATCTTATTTATTAATACATTCACTGACATCTTTTTCAATTCTGAGTCATATTTATATCCTCATTGTTTCCATTCTTCCCAACCTTTTTCTTCATCTACTTGTCTAAGCATGTTTATTTCCGTTTCCTTTTGACATTTTTGAATGTATTTCTACCTCATTATGTAAATTAGGGTGCAGTCTTTCAAGGTTTGTTTTTGGGACAGATCCTCGCTTATTGTTCAAACAACACTGGGGAGATAACAGGTTCAAGTTTAAGTGCAGAAAGGATGATGCAGCCAAGCCTGCATGGATCTGCCGATTGTGGCCTTGGAAGGGAAATGGAAGTTTTAAGCAGGTGAGCCGAATGTTCATTGTAACCTTCAGCAAATGTTCACGGAACATTTAGAAAAGTTTTATCTCAACAACCCTGTCAACATTCTCCAGCATCACAGCCAAGTTTATCAGAACCTTCAGCCAGTTAATTTGTTGTTTGTGCATGTCTCCAGCTGGAGCATCCTCTCAGTTACTTCACCCACACAAAACAGTAAACAGCCATCAATGACTGATTGATTTTCAGCTAAGAGAGCAACATGCTGAAGATCCTAAACAATCTTCTGTTGAAAGTGAGCCATTTCTGCAGGGGTTCACTGGATAAAGCCTCCATCTCCATGCCAAGGCCACGAACGTCACAGTCAGGCAGATCCAGGCAGGCTTGGCTACATACAGTAGTCTCTGTGCTTTTAAACTGTGACCTGCTGAGTGTTGTTTTACCAATAGGTAAGAATCTGTCCCTGAAATATACTGTACCTTGCAAGACTTCCCCACACATTTACAGAATAAGGGAGAAATGCATACAAAAATGAGGAGATGTGAAAAGGAAACATAAATAAATATAATTGGAGAAATTAAAAGAGGAAGAAAGTCCAAGATAAAAAAAATAAAATACTGTAAATATTAATTTTAAAAAAGTGTTAATAGATTAATGAAATGCTAGCTGAAAGTAAAATACATACATAAATAATTTTAAATAAGAAAATGAAAAAAAATGTAAATAATGAATAAAAAAATAAAGGAGAAAAATTATAAAGTCATACAATAAAGATAAAGGAGTAAATAAATAAAACATGAAGCAATATTTAAATCAAAACGGAAATTACATGGAAAATAAATAGGAGTGTCAACACAAATTTAAATCAACAGTTGAAAATTACTACAGAAAAATAAATTTATGTACCATTCCATACATTTCTTCATAAAAAAACCTCCATAATGTTTGTGTAATTTACTGAGATATCCATTGTTTTTTGAGCCATTTTTATATTTCCATATTTAATTTGATCTGGCAGTCTTGGTCCTCCATATTTGGGTGCTCAAGGACACGCAATAAAGTGTGACCAGTTTTATTAATTTTTCACAAAGACAAACCTTGAGGGCCGCAGGCAACAACTGCCTGGGAAAGTGTTTTGAATTTTTATGAAACATAACTAATACAGAGTGCTGGACTTAGTGATACTGTAGTGTCAGAGTCACAGACAGTGTTTTTCAGATGCTCGCAGAGATAACTTTTCTTCAGATAGGACAAATTTTAGTTTTACTTCAATTCATGCAGAATTTAACAATATTCTTCTGTGTTTAAAAAAGAATAATCCCTTAACAGTTGTACTGGGCTTCCTTTTCTGACAGATTACACATTAATATGATAAAACATAGAAAGGGGTATCCAATCAGTATGTGCATACTGTAGTCATTTTTACTGGGTGTTATTACAGATTATTGAAATTTAAGTATATTTCACATTTGTTTTATAAATACTTTCTCAATTGAGAGAAAAGTCCAACACATGTTCTGCTTATTGCACATTTGCAAATCATGGATATTATAAAATAAGCCCCACAAGCACATTTACGATCTCAGAAAATTATTTGCTTAAATGCAAGTGATATAATCTGAAAATGTTTCTTTTTTAAATTTATTTCTAAACAATTCTCGCAGCATTTTTATTTTTTTATTCAGAGTGAAAAATCTCTATAGCTTGTATACTCTCCAAACATTCCAAAAGTTTTACTATTATCTATTTTCGCAGGGCTTACACAGAGGAGTTTATTCATATTAAATGTATAGCCTTTTTTTTCTTTTTCAACAGCCCATTTGTGAAAGCATTCATATTTGGCTGTTGACTGCATTTCTTTAATTTATAAATTGTTTAAAAGAAGACATACAAAAAACCCCCTGATATGTCTGACTGATCTTCAACACATCCCACTAAACTATTTTATTCTGGTTTTGTGTTATTTATTTTATTATTAAAGTGCTGGAAATGTAGGCTACACAGTAAGTAATGATTATGATAACCTGATTTGCGTTTTCCCATTTACAAAATGCAATTAAGAAAAATAGATTTTCTTAGTCTTTGTAATAATCAGGGGAATTTCATGATGTAAGATTTTAAGACAACTATGGCACAAAATCAAAGACTTTTCTTCCTTTTAATACATATTTGTCAAAATATGTTACCTGCATTATACCTGATGCAACACAAGCAAACATACTTGAGAGATTTAAGTGTGATATGCTTTTAGCCATATGCCATCAGCAAATGAAGCCTGGAGCTGAAAGCCTCAAGCAGAGTTGAGGAGAGCACACAGGTCTAGCAAACTCATTTTTTTATATAAATACAAGTTCCCTTTGGAACTACAAAACGTGTGCCAACTTATGGAAAATCTCTTGCAATTATCCCCCCTAAGACCTATAAACAAATACTGATGTACTGAATTGTCAAACTGCCTCAAGCACACTTTTTTGGAATCCAACTTACTCACTTATTCTGCACCACTAACACGTCTTCTCTTATATCAGTGAATCATGACTGTATTAGCTCCTGATGGCAATCTCAAAAGCATAGAAGTTCATAAGCACAATATTTAAAGGGAATAATTAATTAATGGTCTGCCAAGGGGGTGATGCATGTTGGAATTTTAGAAATATGTCAGAAGTGATAGTCACATGATTAAACTGGGAGCCTGAAATGGTCAAAACTTGCAACATTAATGGGATAGCAAAACAGTTACAGCTACTAGAATATGAATTACACGAGTCTTAAATAAAATAGAATACTTTGTCTTCTTACCAGCTCTAAACAATAAGAAGAAGTAAGGCCACAACTGTGGCCAGGATAGGCATCATTATAGTGAAAATGCACAGTGGCTGTTCAGAATGGTATAATACCCCTTTTAGTAGATAAAGAATTAAATAAATCAGTGACTGAAGAGATAAATGAATTTGGGGGATAGGGACAATTTATCTTCACCGCTTCACTGCACTTATTTACCAAATCTTTGCTATTATAAAGGGCTGCTACACCAGCTTTAACAAAGAGGGACATGTCAGTGTGGCTTCTGTGGCAGCTGCAGTCATCAGTCATCTCAGCTGGATTGAAATACTCCAGAGACATCCAAAAATGTTTCAGGCCTTAAACCTACAGTGCTATATACCATAGGTTATTTATGTAATACAATGAACGTGAATTTACAAATAGTGGCCACATTTTCTGTTCATACAACACCAAATGATAACATCTTAATTTTGAACACCAACAATATTACAGCACCACAACAGAAATGTGGAGTAAGATACTTTATCTGTTCTTTTAAAAATATCCAGTAAGGAAATGGAAAATGCCATTATACAAAGTTTGAATCTTTGCAGACTTTACTTTAGTCACTCTTCACACCACATACTGTAGAAAAAAAGTTACGAAAAAAAAACAATGTGATATTCCAGTCGTAGAAAAGAAAATTTCCCTTTAAAAGGCCTGGAATTGAGACAGGGATGTCACTCATCTTCCTCTCCTTCCAAACTGTCCAAAAACCCATTCACAGCACTTCATGTGTCTGGTTTCTATGAGTTGTAGAGGTAGGCTGCCATTTTCTTTTCATTTCAGCTTTCTCCTATTAGTATTGGGAGGACAGTTGCTTTGTTCTATTTTATTTTGTTTTGATAAAGCTTATCTCCTTCTGAACAGATAGTTTTATTTGTAGGTTATTTTGGCCTTGGCTCACCCTGAAGTCACTAAAACTTTTTGTGTGTTAGAAAACTTTGTAATTGTTGAAACTCTTAAGATGTCTCAGTGCACTAGCTTGGTCCTGCCAACTAAACTGTTCGAGGGCGATTCAACTGAGTTCCAATCTCCCGAGAAATCGGGAGCCAATCAATATCGAGATTGTCCAAAGAGGCGTGCTCAATGCAGTGACGCGACAGGCAGCAACGCTTCAACACTGTCAACATTGCTAACATGGAGCAGCGGCGAGCGTTTGACACAGCGGTAGAGTAGTTTTGAGCACATTAAACGGAAAACTCTCTTTGAAATTTGAGCAACGAATGAGTAGCCCTGGAGGAAAAGACGTTTTTGCCTTGCTCCCGATCGGCTTTGGTAAGAGTCTGATCTACCAGTTAGCCCCGCTGGTTACACATACGTCAGATAAAAGAGTGCTGTGATTGGTTTAAGCTTCGACCAATCGCGAACAGCCAACCATCTCTTCTGACACACGGTTGTCCTCAAGCTCTTGGCCAGACCAATGCTCGCATTGAAGTCGCTTGCTTTTCTAATGTTTTTATTTGCATTAGATACATAGATTTCCCTTGCATTTACATAATCATAGCCAATTCCTGCATTCAAAAATAATGCAAAAAACTGTGAAATAATACAGAAAAAGATTTGCAATGTAACTGAATTTTGTGTAGTCAGTGGAAAAGTTTATGGATCTTGTCTCTATAAGTTGTAATTAAAGTTTGGGATGCTGTGTTTTTACAGGTGAAATTCACCCAATCTGAACTGATCATAACACCTCAGTCAAAAACACAAACACATCTAAGAGAACTTAAAATGTTCTGGCTGTAAATAGAATACAGACGCCTACTTGTACTAGACAGGGACTGGAAATATTCATTCTGCCCACTCCCAACTGTCCTTGTGTACAGATCTTGTACCTCAGTTGTCATCACAGCAGGATCAGCACACCTGATCAAAATGAATCGTTGTGAGAAGTAACCTTGATGATATGAGTGTTTGGTGCATGACTTGAAAGAACTACCCCAAGCAAGGGCATGTTAAGTCTGATCAAATATATATTGATTTCTCTTGGTGAATGTATTTCAGGGAACAAGAGCAGCTTGCCAGCACTTTACCTCTTCCTGCTGACATTACAACTTTACTGTCACTTCCCCATAAATGGATTAAAATCTGTCATCTTTAGTTTTTTTTGTTGTTTTTTTTAAAGCCCACAATGTTTACAGCCATGGTTCCCTTACTTTTGTTTGCCTGGTGACCTCCACAGAGCAGATCTGGCAGCGACCCTAGTCCTGAGGGTTTGATCGACCTCACCAGACAGATGGCCCTTGCAACATGATGGCAAAGTTTTCAGGGTTACACTAACAAGGCCTTAACGGATGAAAATGCTCATCACAACAGGTAAGGGGGCATTAGTTCAAGAGTATGCCATTGATCTTATCCTGTAAAGAGGTGCATGTTTTAGAATGATCTATTTTCATCCTCTTTGACTTTAAGTTCACCAAATAGAGAAATCACTGACATTGTTTTTGTTTCAGAAAAATCATACGTTTCCACCAAGGCCAATAGGAGTTCTGGTTTGTATTACTTTCATTTCTGTTTTCTGTTAAGCTGATGTTACTTTTCACAATCAGAAGCTAATGAGATTCACCAGAAACCTTGAACCATCTTTGTTCAACGCTGCAGTCTGGACTGTCATATTAGAGGGTCAGTAACTGGGGCTTAACCTGTGATCTGTTTTTCCTGTTTTACCCTCAGATCAAGAAAAAGTATCAATGGTTAAAAATTACAAATCAAGCCAATGCATGTGACCTGACAAAAAAACAAACAAACAAAAAAAAGCAATTCAATTCAGCTTTTTCAATTCTGTTTTATCTGTATAATGTCATCAAGGGCACTGTCTGTTGTTATCCAATCAGTTTTCATAGCCTAGCTAAGGAAAACCACCAGACTGCATGGAATCTTAACTTCGATCCAATCCTCCATCCTGAGTATGCTAGGGGGGGACAGTGAAAAGAAAAAATTCCTTTCATTAGGAAGGAAAATCCTCCGGCAGAACCTGACTCAAAGAGGGCAGGCATATGCCCCAACCAGTTGGGGTGGGGAGGACAGAAAATAGAGATCTACAGATATCACAGCTTTAATCTGAGATCTGCAGAGAGATAATGGGAGAGTTTTGATAGTGATGCCAATACTTTTAAGCCCAATTTATGCTGGACGCGGATGATCGATACGCAGAGGCACGGACAGTTTTGTCCGTCCTCTGCGCCAATTCCATTTGTATTTGGTGCGTTTTCAGGCTCCTTGCGCATCCGTCACCAGAAACTGCGGTGTCAGTGTTGAGCATAGTTGAGCAGAAACAAACCAGAGAAGAAGAAGAAGAAGAGCAATGGGAAGAGGAAAACCGTAGAAGAAGAATGAACACGAGAACGAAAACATCAGATGCTTTTGAAATAAGGCTCTACAAGTGTTCAGGGAGAGTTGGTGGTTAGAAAATACTTTATAGCAGAGTGTTAGTGCTACCGACCGGTGTCTGAAACTAGCGTTGTATTGTGGAGTTAACTATGCACTCAGCACTGCCCATTAGCTGAGGTCAGCTGTAGCAACATAAACGACGCATGGAAGTATGAAGACAGCGACGCATGAAGATGTTTGGAACAGACTTCCCCATTTACGTCCATCAGGGAGCATAAATGGGCCTTTAGATGTTAATACATTGTAAATAAAGAACAGAATTGAAGATCCCTCAGCTGTCTAAGGCTATGACAGCATCACTGAGGGATGGCTAGTCACCCCCAACTTTCAGACTTATCAAAAATTTAACTTTGAAGCCTGATCTTGATGATAGACAAGGAGTCAACCTCCCGAACCCAAACTGCGAGCTGGTTCCATAAGAGAGGGGCCTGATAGCTGAAGGCTCTGCCTACCAACTGACTCTTAGAGACTCTAGGAACAACAAGTAGACCTACAGTCTGAGAGCAAAGTTCTCTATTTGGAATTTATGGAACTGTAAAGTCTTTAATATACACTACAGCTTGACTGTGGAAAGCTTTATATATATCTAGGTCTAACACCCACTGAAGAGAAGCTACAACTGGGAAACATGATCTCCCCTGCTAGTACTCATCAGAATGTTTGCTGCAGCATTTTGGATCAGTTGAAGACTTTTCATGGCATATTTGGGACAGCCCATCCATCCATCCATCCATTTTCTGAACCGCTTAATCCAATTGGGTCGCGGGTGTGCTGGAGCCTATCCCAGCTATCAACGGGCGAGTGGGACAGCCCAATGATAAAGAATTCACTCATCACTCTGAGACAGTATGTGCCTAATCTTGTCAATATTACGTAGGTGGAAGGAGGCAGTTCTAGAAACCTGCTTTATGTGCAAGCCAAAGAAAAAATCCAGGTCAAAAGTTACTTCAAGGGTCCTCACTGTAGTCTTGGAAGCCAAATAAATGCCATCCAGATTAAAAATATAGCTAGACAAGTTAGTCCTGAGATCTTCAGTTCTAAAGACAACAACCTCAGTCTTTTCTGAGTTTAGAGGGAGAAAATTCAGAGCCATCCAGGTCTTTATTTCCGTAAGACATCTTGCATATTTTGTGCGTGACAACATCTCTGAGCAAAGTGTTGAAATTACCATCTTACTCTTTCAATTAAAAATGTTTCTAAATATCAGTACAGCTATGAATGTGTATGAACAGAAACTAGTGGTAGAACAAGGGAACTACATCATGTCTGCAGGTGTTACAGCAATTTCTGCATTTGTCAGTCATTTTTTATTTTGGCTATTGATTGATCTGAGGTTAATAATACGCTAAACTTTGCACTCCAACATGAGGTTCAGCAGATGATCAGCTGACTGATCAATAAGATTGTTTCTGATCAGATATCGCTGCCCGAATGAGATCATGTTAGAGTTTTTCCATGATATGGGATTTATGTTACAAAGTTACATTGACCACCATTCTAATGAATGTCTTAGTGGTTTAAGTCGCCTGCATGTGACAGGAGAAAGGTTGGACGTCCCTGTCCATCACAGAGCTGCATGACATCATCAGCACTGGATTTGAATTTTCTCCAAAACAACAAATAAAAAACAAAAACATATTTGTCTCTCTGGATGTAATGTCAGATGAAAGCAGTGCTGCTGGAAATAAGTGTGGAAGTTACATCAAATCAAGTTCATTTCTACAAAACATTTAAAACCACCGGGATAAACAAAGAACTTCAAGCACATTAACGAGGAAGTTCTCTTGATTCTGTCCTCCAGCAGTAGATGCTTCTCATCTGTGCTCTCAGTGGTTTGAAAGGGGGCAATACAACACTCTCTGTTTAAGAAACTGACAAAGATCTCCTCCTGATTCTGCATCATTTACTGCTCGCATTTCTCTCTGCAGCTTTTATCTATGCTATTTGACTTTTTTACACACTGTTTCAAAAGATTCTTGAAAAATATTCATCCCCTGCACTTAAACTTTTGCAAGTGAGCTTCAAATATACCTTTTAAAGGTAATGTCAACAAAGACATGGTTGGCTTCAAAAAGACGAAATTCCTTAGGTCTATTTCTTTCTCTCCATTCTAAGGACAAAAGCAAGTGATTTGATTTGCACAGGACTTCTGAAGGGACGTGTTCTCTTTTCAGTACATGGTTGAATGAAGGTGTTACTGGATGCAAATTGCCATGCATCCGCACAAGCAGGCAATTTAGAACATGTGGGATTTATCAACAGCTGATCGTTTACTACTGTGTGTACGACTGGCCTGCATGGTTGATAAATCTGGATTTTTTTGTTTTTACACAAAAAGAAAAAAAACTCAGAATTTCATTTGTCAGATTAAAATTAGAAACGTTTCTTTTAACAGTTTATCCATGAATGCCTTGGTCTTTCGGGGAGACTAAACATTTATTCTGCTGATGTTTCTGAGAAAGTAAAAGGCTGTCTTTGTGACAGGTTTGAGTCTATCAATACTCCAAGCTTACAAACTTGGTCAGTC
>JAVQJG010087858.1:0-12658 GCA_036024015.1 Craterocephalus amniculus | reverse complement strand
TGACAGCATCACAGAGTTGCTGCATCCATGATGAGAATCCCCCGTTCCACCACATCCCAAAGGTGGAATATTGGACTGAGATGTGGTGGCTGTGGAGGCCGTTGGAGTCCAGTGGACTCATTGTCATGTTGGAGATGATGTGAGCTTTGTGACACGGAGCATCATCCTGCTGGAAGTAGCATCAGAAGATGCTCCACTGTGTTCAGAAAGGGATTGACATGGTCAGCAGCAGTACTCTGGTGGACTGCGCTGGTTAAACCATGTTTATGTGGGAGTAAGGGGCCCAGAGTGGGCCAAGAAAGTCTCTCCACATCATAACTCCAATATGTAACTTATTTTAATTGCTGCCATCTGATTGGCTGAGAATGGGTTACTTGACAAAGTGGTCATTGAGTGTTTATTCATGATAGTAAAGCCCAACTTCAGCTCTTATACCATTTATTCCATATGATTCCGTTATGTTACTACTTCATGCACTTGTGCAGGGACTTGCAGTGTGACGACTGATTTATGGTCTTATTGCTTCAGATTATTTTAACGGCACAGCTTCAGCATTTCTTCTCCCCCTCCCAGTGCTGAACTTTGACTCTGTGTTGCTAGGGATGCTTGGAACTCACTGGGAAACATGACAAAGGAGGAAGCCATGAAGAATTACATTGAAGATATCCAGCTGGTAGGTCCTTTCACTGGAAGCTGAGGCTCAGTAGATGCAATGCTCATGATGCAATGCTCATAACATCACCTCCTTTGACAAACATTTATTAGATTTGTGCATATTCAAATTATACATTTTAAAGCTATTTATTTTAACTATATCTCTGTGGTGTACGTTTTCTTTTTATATCACAACATCATCAAATATTATAAATGAAAATGAACATATTCTTCATTGAACTAAAACTGAGTTAAATCATTGAAGGAATGCATTAGAAATAACCTTACATTTGATAGGAGCTATGGGGCTCAGTACAAACCAGGCGCTGCTCATCAACACCTGCATAAAACACACGTTTTTGCAATTGATGTGTGATACATTTAGGATTGTAATGACACAATGTCAAGGTGAGAAAACACGGTCAGACAGAACAATGCTCTGATAAACGTTACATCTCAGACTCTCCAGGCCTCAGTGAGCTTGTTAAATGTTAAAGCTCTGATGACGGGCTTATTTTGCCACCACATGATCCGGGACGCTACCGCCAGAAGAAAATCTTTTCAAGATGGAGCTCACGCAACTTTTTTGGACATTCTGTCCCATCCTGTATAATAATGTGAGGTTTAAGCTGAGTAGGGTGTTTTAATAAGGGAGGTCATAGAGAGCTATACTCTAAGCCACTGGTTGTCAACCAGGAGCTTGAGTGATTGTTGAATTAAGTCCGTGTCCACACTGAGATGAGTGGATCTGCTGAAGTTTTCTATCATATGGACATTTTGGGAGCCTGAAAACACAAAATCATTAATGTCACAAAGGGAAAAAATACAACCACATTTCAAAACATATATCCTTAGATAGAGAGTTGAAAATAAAAAGCTACTCATCAGCAAACAGCTTGTGCATCCAACCAGTTCCATGTACTGTGTGGTTTAGTGAAGTCAGGGAGCTAGTGGAGCGATGGTAGTGGAATAGTTAAAGTCTAGCCTGGTGACCTTTAGTTGTCCTGCATTATTTGATTTGTGAAACATATCTGAGAAACACTGTGGTGTAGACGATTCACCCCTGTTGAAAAAAATAAGGCTATACGTTGATGGTTACCTTAATGTTGGTTCTATTGAAAGACATCATATGTGGCAAAAAGCTAGCTAATAAAGGCACAAACCCAAGGCCGGTTTCATACCGGCTCGTTGGTCGTAACGGGGTATTCAAAGCTTTAACCAGCAGTATGTGCTGAGCTCCCTCTCTGGTTTGTGTGAATTACCAAAATGAAGCAGTATTAGCTTAACACAGGATTTTCTCTGGCTAATATGGTGCAGAAACTCCTCTGTGTACCAAAGTATGTTATATGAGTATGAGTCACATGAGGCCATCTGTCTGACAGATACAGATCAAAATGAAATGAAGCAACGTTGAAAAACAAATAGCCGGCTAGAATCCCTCCATGATGTTGTGCAAGACTGAACAGAAAAACAGAAAAAACAGAAAACGATTGCTCCGACCCAAACTACTGGATCATGTAGTGGCTTACATAGAGCTTCTGAATTTTGGTTTATTTTTTACAAATAATGGCAAATCTTCGTATGTGAAGCTGTTGAAGTTAACTCATTTTAAGACCTGGTAAGGACTTGAATTCTCTTTTATGTTCTTTTAATGTCTTAATGCATCCACGCTTTGCGTTTGTACTTCCATTCTCACACAAATCCATGCTTGTTGTCAGATTTTGGAAACCATCCCGATCTCAGATGACGTGTCCGAACTGGTGCAGAAGCTCGGCAACTTCTATACAGAGGTTGACGGGGAAGAAGAGGAAGGCAATGAAGTGGATAAGAGACCCTTCACCAGGCCTTTTATAGGACAAGAAGGTGATCTCACAGTGTTAGTGAATACAAGACTCAAAGGCAAAGTAAAAAAAAAAAAGCATCTCATAGGAGATTCTGCTTCTTAGCTTTTAACTGTTCTCAAACATTAAGATTGATTTTTTTCCTCCCAGTTGTGAGCCTTCTTACATGTCTTTTCCTCTCTAGAAGAGCTGATTAGATCGATTAAGAGGCCAACGATGGAAGGCAAGTCTTTGTTGTTTGTAGCTTTGTAGGGTTGATAGATTAGTTGTGAGCTTTGTATGTGCTATAGGAATAAGTTTTGTTTCTATTCCATTTGACTGATAAAAGATTCATGGATTTTACATGGTGGCTGGTACAAAACTGGATCAAATTTCCCTGTGGATTCTGTTGTACTTTAGTAGTTGTGTTAGTTTGCTTGCATTGCTTTGTGCACTGTGTGGAGTAGGTTAGCACAAAAAAGCTGCTAATAGTAAAAAGCTTTGTCAAGTCTGTGCATGTTTTTTGCTTTTAAAAACAAATTGCAACGATTTGCAAATTTCTGATACGTTTAAAGAACTGACACATTTGCCCTTTTAATGGAAATATTATCTCATGTTGACTTTAATGGTATCAGTACATCTGTATAAGTTTGGAACAGGGGTAACGGCAGGCTGGAAAAGTAATCAGCACAAATAAAAAACAACATAATTATCCTGAATTATGAAGAGATCAGTAACATATCTGGGTATAAAAGGAGCATTCAGAGAGGCAAAGACTTGTCAGACATGTAAAGATGAGCAGAAGAAAATTGAGGAACCTTCTCATAAAATGTTTCTCAATTTGAAAAAAGTTGAGGACTTTGAAGATTCCACAGTTCACAGTGTATGGTATCAAGTATTTGACACAAATTAATGGCAATTAGAGGAGCATTTCCACAACCTAAAGAAAGGAATATGTTTTCCAAGAGCATATTTTCTTTATTGCTTAAAATGCCCTGCACAACCTCTTTGCAGCCAAATTATTCAATGCTTTAACACAAACATAAAGCATTTAGTCTCATGTGGAACAGACTGGACTGAAAAAATAATTTTAACTGGCCCGCTCTATAAGATTGGATGGATATATGTCTGTCAAACTCACCTACCACTGGTTCCTCCACCATCCAGAGCCCACCCTAAAGCCACGCCCCCTGCGCACAGAGATGCCTCAAGATGTTCTGATAATGAGCCGACACACTGTAGAATCTACAGTATAGATAGTGGGATTATCAAGGTCTTGACACTCTTGGATTAAGGATTATTTTTCTGAAAAATCCCACAATTTTAAAATTACATTGTGTTTTAGAGAACTGAACCTGAGCCATTTTTATCTGAGAGGTTCTGCCTCTCTGAAATACTCCCAGTTTACGCCCAGTCATGTTACTGGCCTGTTAATTATTAACCTAATTAGCATCAGAATGCTCCTCCAGTGGGTTTTTTATTTATCCCAATTACTTGTTTAGCCTCGTGTTTCACCTTTTCCAACTTTAATAAGACAAATTCAGCATGAGCTCATATTTTCCATGATATGACAAAATGTCTTTTTCATTGTTTAATATGTTTTTATGGTTTACGGGGAACTAAACATGAGTATATGAGATTTTCAAATCATTGTCTTTTGATTTTATTTTTAATCTCACATAGTCTCCACTTCTTATGGACTTTGTGTAGGATAAAAGTTGTGTAGGTTTTGCCAGTTAATGAGTGTTTCCCCTCACTGCTCAGGCTATGGGGATCTCTGGGATGATATACAAAATGTCCAGGAGCCAGATAAACGCAGCAGCGTGCTTGGGCTGAGTTTTGGTGGCGAGGAGGCCGAGGGAAGCAGAGAAAGTAGTCAAATCGAGAGAAAGGAAGAGAGTAGCAATTGGAGGAGAAGTGAGGAGGATGGAGTTGAAGACGTGAAAAGAGACGATGAAGACAAGGAGGAGGACCGAGGTACAGTGTAGACGTAGCTGTAGATGTGACTCAATGCGGTGAAAGTGTTGACAATGCAGTGTGACTTTTTACAGTTTTTGTTGTTTTCTTTGTTTGTTAGTTTCTGTTTAATAATTGTATTGTTCTTTTTAGTGTTTATATGTATTTTTCAGGAAAGAGAAGTCCTAAAATCATATGAATACATGTCAAAGACAGATTATTTATTTTTTCTCTTTACAAGCTTGAAATCCTACAGTTCACTGCATATTTGCAGTTCTTTTCATAGGAGTCTTCAGCTTCAATCTACCATGCAAACTTCTATATGGACCCAAAATGTATTCCTTATAGGACATCATTACCGTGGCAAAATAAATAAAATAGTAAATAGCCTGAGAGCTCTAGCCTGAGAGAAAATATAAATATCATTTGAAAAATGAAATCTAGACTTTCCCGGTTACCAGGTCACCAGTTCTGGGACTGAAGAATTTTGCTGAGATTTTAAAGAACCATAAATTGTTTAAAATGAGGTGATTTATACAGAGGCTGATACAGGAGACACTGAGTGTGCTAAACTACTGTTCAACTCTACGTTTTGGATCAGCTGGATGATTTTAGCTGAGGTGTTTGGACTTGTAAAGTTGCATCACAGCAGTCAATCCTACATGGCATGAATGCATGTATCGGCTTTTCAGAGTCACTTTCCAACATAATGATGCTGATCTTTGAAAAACACTGACCAGCCCCGTTATTAGACTCACTTTGCCATAGGTCACCTTTCTTCATCAAAACTGTGTTCAGAGATGATATTCTGCATAGCTTGGTTGGAACCAATGCTTATCTGACTTCCTGTTGGCTTTCCATCATCTACAGCGAGTCTTCTCATTCTCTTCTGACTTCTGACATCAACAGAGGATATTTTCTCTTCTTCAGATCATTCACTGTAAACCCTAGAAATCGTTGTGTGTGAGAGCACCCGTAGATCTTTAGACAAACAACCAGGTTCATGTCACGTAAATCCTCCTTCTTTCTCTTTCTGGTGCTCAGCTTGGACTTCAGTAAGTCATCCAGAAAATGTACCTGATAAAATGGCCAGTGATGTTATGAGTTCGGACTCCAAAGTCCCTTAAAGTAGCAGTGGGAGCCGAGGCGATACACCACCCGGAGAAAATTATGTCAATGAAAACTTGATCTCGGCGTTTTTGGACCAAAAACAAGAACCTCAGTTTTACCTGAATTGAAAAGCAGAAAAGCACATCCAGGCTTTCATGTCTGTGACACCAAACCGAAGAGGAAATAATGTTATATAAATTGTTTTTAACCACGGTCTGTTTTTATTTATTTTTATAGCAGAATCAGAAACCAGAATTTACAACTTCCGGATGGAGAGAAAGTTAAATAATGCTATTGAGAAGTCAGATTTCTGAGCTGGGATATAAAACATAAGGAATTATTATGAGATGAGATTTTTCTGTTTCAGAGCGAAGAAAACAGCCAAACTCCAATTTAGACATTTTCTGAGCTCCTTAAATAAAAAAAGGAGAAGTTATATTTTCTATGCATTTGGCATCTTCTATCTAAACATTTCTAAGTTGCAAATGCAAAAACAGAAGGTGCTTTACTTTCGCATGCAAATAACACAAATTCCACGTAAGAAGAACCTTCTCTTCTGTTTCACCACAGACTGGAGCCCTGACCCCAGGTTTTTAACGGTGGATGACAGGAGATGGAGGTCTGACACCAAAGGCTCCAGCAGCAGCCTGGAGCCCAGCATGTCCTCCTTCACCAACGGGACGCACAGCTCCCTCAACAGTGAGATGGAGGAGGAGGAGCTGGCCTGCTCCGTAGAGGCCAGTGTGCACTACAACCTATACTTGAACTTCAACGGACACTTCAGTGGTAAGATTCGACGGTACAATGGATCTAAAACAGTGTATTAATGTGTGCAGAAGTGGTTTTTGTTGTTCGCATCTCATGTTTTGCTTTGGTAGATCACAGTGACGCTGCACCTGAAGGCAACCAGCGGTCGGCCGACTCTGACAACGAGGAGTTCTGCGACTCCATGGAGCATCTGGCGATGGAGGAGGTGTGGTGTAAATGAAGTTATTTCTTATTTTCAGCATGTTTTTACGTTTCTCTAAATCCCAACCTTCTCCTCCCTGCGAAGCGGCTCTCTTCATCGAAAGGTGGCCTGTCTCTAGGATCGGGAGCCGCCTCGGTGAGGCCCAGTGATCTTTGGTTTGAGAGCAGCGCCACGCTAAAAGAGGCCGAGGATGAAGGACTCACAGGAGGTTTCTGCCCTCAGGCTGTGGTCAGTCCAAACACACTGAACAGCTCCTTATCAAGGAGAGGAAGAGGTGAGACCACGCCCTTTATGCTCTCAGTGTATCTCCAACATTCAGTCTTATTATATATACTGTTTTCCGTGAAGGTTGCATGTTGAATTATTAATCTGAGGTGATGCGGCTTTGGGTCCAGGTTCACCGTTACCGGAGGCTGCCTGCAGCTCTCTCCGCTGTGTGAGTGTGGAAGCTGCCTGTGGGTGTTTGCCACAGAGCAGACATCCTGTCAGGGGAAACGTCAGCGAGCAAATAGCGACGGTTCTGCTGAGGCTGCAGGGCGACATGGCCGACGTGCTGCAACGGCTGCGCGCTCTGGAGGAGCTGGCCAAGTCACAGGTGAAGAACCAGGCTGGTCACACACAAGCCTGTTTTCATCACATACATTAAGGCTTTTCCTAAAATGTATATTATATTTATGTACTTCTCCCTCAGGCAAGTGTTTGCTTTAAGTTTTTATTGATACATTTCTGAATTTGCTTGCTTCTTTGTTTTCTAGTCACGATCATCTTCACCAAGGCAGGAGGATTTGTCACCAATGGCACAAAAGGTCCTCAGAAGACACTTTATCAGATTTTTCCAGAACATTTGACTTCTTGTACTTCCTCCCTTCTTCTTCCTTTTCTTCTTTATTACTTTACATGATTTTATTATTGCTATTTTATTGTTATGAGTAGTAATAATATTACTGTACTGTGCAAAACTCCTCATTTTGTTATGTGCTTTAATGAAAACAGGAAAGGAGAGAGAACAGGAGAGATTTACTGAACATGAAAAACAGAGTTTGTATATTTCCAAAATGCCTGAATTTAATATTTCTTTTGGCCACTTTTGTTCTTCAAAACAGTCTGAGCCCTCATAGACGAACTTTCTTCTCATGCCTTTTAAGTTGTTTTCAGGAATTTCCAGGAATATTGAGGAACTTTCCAAAACTCTTTGTATATTTTAGCTTTTTTATCTATTCTCCGTCAAGATGATTCCACAACTCTTAAATAATGTTGAGGTCAGGGTTTGGGGAGGATTCATCACCCAATCAGATCTATTGCCTCTGATTTTTAGCCCAGTTCTTATTTCATGTGGTCAACCTCAGTCTTTTCTCCTTCTTTTTCTCTCTCTTTCTGAAGAGGCCTCGGTGAACAGTAGATAGATTAGGTGAAGGTCCAGAGGCTTCTCTCAGGTCTTGTGTTGGATTTGTTTTCCTATTTCTAGTAGTTCTTTAGGTAGTTCTTTAGATTGCACGTTCCTTCATTTTTCTTCCACTTGTCTGATTTGTTAAGGTTAAGGAAGGTTTTAAGGGCGTCTCCCCATGCTGCGGTCTTCAGGAATCACCTTGTTGGTGACAAATTTAACCTTTGTATCTATCACTGCGTTTTTTTTTCTTTTAGCATTAGCATAGCTATAACAAAAGGAATTAAAGTACATGTTGTCTTTGCGTCAAGTAACAAAATGCATAAGGATCACAAAGATTAAAATTTGACTTTTTCTAATTGGTCTGTTTTGTGTTGGCACAATGCCGGCTCATCACGTGCATTTGGTGCCTTTTTTTATGCTTGAATAATTTATTGTGGCTTAAAAATCAGAGGACATTCTTTTAAAAGTGGTCAGGTACAAAGACTAGACTGAAACTAAGTGAAATAGCAGCAAAGTTTCCAAAGAACAACTCAGGTGAACATTTGCTCAACACCATTTAAAAAGAAAAATATACAGAAATGGGAGGTGGATCAAGACTTTTGCACAGTATGGTGGTAGTATGCGGTTCTTTCTGTTAAAGTTCTCTGTCTTTCTGTCGTAGTTCCTCAGACCAGCATGGTGGCCCTTTGACTCCTCTCCGCTCACAGTGGGGTTGACTGCACTCTGGCCCCTCATCGCCCATTTACTCGTCCAGCTTTATCTACAACGGAAGAGAAGGCGAGTAGAAGATGGAATAGAGTAGAAGTTTAATTCCAGCTCTGCCTTTCATTCCAAACCTTTTTTTTCTCCTTTTCTTCTCACAGGAAAGCCCCTTGAAATTTCTGACAGCCGACATCAGTTAAAGATGTGCTTTTGTTCCTTTGTGGCTTTCTGCAGCTGCCATCACAAATGGAGCAAACTGAGTGGCTGGACAAATGGAGAGGTCATATTAGGTTAATGAATTATCAGAAAGGTGCGGAAAAGGAGTCCAGGCAATATAGTGTAGCATTTCAAACCTAAAGGAGATTTTTCAGACGTTTAAGAAAGGAAGAATTATACAGCCTGACAGCATTTCTTTCTTACATTGAGCTTAGCATGAGGAGGTGATCGTAAATATGACTCAGGTCACCGGAACATATATACAGGAACTATACCTCTCCTAACTTGTAACTGAAATAAACTTTAAGATCGATTGACATACATAACCCATTTCCAAATTATATCCAGTTAATTTATTTATGTCACATTTCATTGTTTGCTCTTGTTAAACTTCATTTTAAGGACATTGGTGTTAATAATGTGTTGTTTGACATATTTAAATGTTTCAAGAGCATTTCTTTCCTGATCAAATAGACATTTAAGGTTAATTGTGTTGGTATTTATGTGTGAAAGTGTGTATTTATTTAATAGGTTTAGTACATTCATGATAAAAGCACTTTGACATGAACAGATTCCTGAACCAGCCAAAAAGGTTAATGTCCGGGAAGCAAGGAAACAAAAAATTAACAAAAGTTAGATTTAAATGGGACAGAAAATAAAATTTATCAAATAAAGTAAAGGTAGGTGAGTATAAAGAGACTAAATTTCAGCAAGGAGGGGCTATAAAAATTAAGAAATATATATTGATAGCAAAGAAAAAAAATATTAAAAATGGTCTTAAAGAGATGGAAGACAAGAAGATGTTATAAGATGTTGCCACAGATGTTGCAAAAGAAATCATTTGAGTAACAATAATAGTAACTCGTGCTTGCATGAGTGCCTATTTTGTGTCTCCATCAGCCTGGACGCAGGACAGGTTGTAGACTTTGTACATACCTATCCAGTGGCCTCATTTTTTTTATCTCGGAAAAAAAAAAAAAAAAAGAGCTATGTAGAGTACAGACACTCCATAGTTATACCTAATTATTCTTGGGTCTTGTCAATTTTGTAGTAGAAAACAATATAACAATATTTTACCCCTTAAACAAAATTACAGTGATTCCTGCTGTCAACCATTAACATATAAAACTAATAATTTAGAAAAAAGCAATAAAACGTTCTTGGACCAAATTTGTATTCATGTCTTCATTCGTGTTTATCAATTGTGTATTATTTTAAAAAAAGCCTTGTCAGGAAAGTGGTGGCTGGGTTTGTGCGTCTTTTTCAACCCCTATTGGTCTGTGAAAGAAATTTTAAATAAGTAAATATATATGAAAAAGAAACATCATGTTTGAGTTTGTATTTTGGACTATATTCAGACAAAAAAGGGGAACTAGAAGATGGTGCAATAATACATATGTTGATAGGGTACAGTATTTGCCGCGACACAACGAACGTCATATCCGGTGCCCGGCTGCTCCGCCGCTCAAGTTAGCTGGTTGACTTGCTATGCCAGTAGCGGGGTGAGAGTGAAACAAACGCAGACCTTTAACCCTTAGGGACAGTGATATAACTTGCACAGATTCCCGGTGGATTTGTGCCAGTGACGAGAAGACCATGTTTTCCTTGTCAATGACAGTTCAGCCACAGGTAAAAACCGTTTGGCCAAGCTAGCGTTAGCATTGTTGTTGTTTTGGTTCGACCCCGGACAGTGTAGCTTGATGCTAAGCTAGTTTAGCCCCAGCTGCTTCTACAGTGATTCAACCTGCTGTCTGTTTTAACATGTTGAATTCAGTTTACACAGTTGTTTATTTTTAACTAAACCTTTATAAGGAGTGGGGTGTTTAAAGGTAGTTTACGCTAGCTGACTAAAATTGTTCAATGTGTGAACTGCGTCAAACCGTGACAGGTGATTAGTCTAGTTCAAATCACCTGGACACAAGTAATTTTTTTATTTAGTTGTTATTTACATGGTGTCTATTTGGATTCATATTTTATAATTTTGTAACGCCACCCACAGAAGCACATGCACCTTCATCTGTCATTATAGCATGTTATTATTACACATAGTGACTGGTAATCTTTGCTTATCTGTGATCGAAGGTGACGCTACCTCTCAGCCACCTCATCAACATCCTTCACCCCCTAAAGAGCTCAGTGGGAAGCAGCAGCAGTGCCACCTGCAAATCAAGAAAACACAAGGAGCATGCTTCAGACTCAGAGCTACATTGCACAGAGGTATTTCGAATGTCCTGCATCTGAGGGTGAAGCTGTATAACACTGTCAAGTGTTGTGCTGCTTTTGTCATTTAAAAAAAAATCTATCATGCAATATTTTTTGTAGTATTGATACATATATCAAATGCTTAAGTCGAGGGATGTGACTCTTAGAGCAACTCACAATCCAATGCTATTCTTGGAGTGATGATTTTATTCTGTATCAATAGATTTCTCTATAAGCCAGAAAGAGCTGTAAAGAATTGTTTCATTAGTTGATAGAAAACCGATTCTTTTTTTTAAATCAAAAAATGGTTTAAAGTTTGATAACCTTGCAAAGTTTAACATGTCTTTGTTACTTAGAAGTAGCTTTGAAAATAGTCAAGCAAAAAAATTCTAAGTCTTAAAAAATTGATTCTTGAACGATTCAGAATCTTGATGAACAAGAATCTCGTTTCTGATGAAAAACTGAAGTCTGTCTGTGTGTTTGTTCAGTCTGCGTGGAACCTACGGGAGCTCGGCTTTTCAGACCTGAGAGAACAGCAGCTGGAGGAGCTGGCGAACTTTGCATTGCCACGCTTGAGCCCAGAGGAGCTGCCACCCGTACTCAGTGGTCAGACTACATGGAGGACCTCGCATCTCTCCACACACTCCTTTTTCCACAATAAACATGGTGAGAAGGATCTACAAAAAAGAAAAACAGATATATCTTTAGCTGGTTTTAATTTATGTATTCTTATTTTTTGTATTTTTTTACATATTAAAACGCAACTGGGGTCTCCTTTACCTCTTTTTTTTTCTCTCTTTATCTAGGCTTCTCACATGAGCCCATGTTGGCTCCTTTCTTGCCAAGAAGGCATGTGTCACCTCTTCAGACTGTCTGCACAGAGCTACAAAACTGGCCAGGTAATTTGAAGTTGCTCTTCTTTTCGCTAGTTTAGCATTTATCACTTGTTAAAAGTGTGCATACATTGTTTTATTCATAAAAAAACATGGTTTGTATGTTGTTTTAAGCAGGGATGGACAATATCAACATATTTCCCGTCGATTTGATACTGTTAATTTAATGGTACGTTTTAAAATTAATACAATGCTTTTTGCTATTTAAAGGAAAATCGTATAACTGTACAGAGTGCATTGATATCTTTATTGATAAATTGTATCAATGAATAAATTCCATTAAAATAAGGTGAAAAATATTTTTACAATATAATAGTTAGACAGCAAATTGAAAATTCAAAATTTCTTATATTAAATTCAGTAGAACATAATACCTTTGTAATATTACATTAACAAAACATTGTATTCAAGAATCTTAAACCAGTAAAATATCAAAACACAGCATCATTATTATTAACACTATCATCATCATCATCATCATGACATCTGATACTGTAGGTTGCTATTATCAAGTGACATGGCTGGTTTTATTGCCTAAAACTCTCAGAAGTGAAAACAAATGGCATGTTTTGTGATGGCACACTGCTTTTACAATATTTAGAGAATTATTGAAACCAAAATGATGATGAGCAGATATGGCTGGGCGATAATTCGATAACGATATATATCGAAAATAGACGCGCGTGCGATAGGAAAAAAAAGAGGGTCGATATAAATTCGATAGAGAAAACACACTCTTCTTTTTTCA
>JAVQJG010087849.1:0-10334 GCA_036024015.1 Craterocephalus amniculus | reverse complement strand
TGAATTTTAATTGACATATAATGAAATATATATATATATATATATATATATATATATATATATAGATTTACTGAAAGTGATGGTGTACTGTACTATGTGACCTACACGATTCGTTCCAAGTTTACTTTGTAAACTCAGCTGAGTCACCCATTAAGCTCTGTAAAGCACCATTCCCGATAAAAATGGAATCAAACTCTACTGGCACACTTCCCTAATTACTAAAGACAATTGTGTTCCTTCTTTTTTATAGGTTAGACGATGAACCAATCAGAGACGATGATTGGGGTAGCCAGTCGGAGCTCAGAGTAACGCCACGCTCTGCATCACACCCGGACTTGTGTGTTGTTGGACAGGGCTTGCACAGGGACTAAAGAGGCCAACGCAAGGCTGTTGGGATTATGGATTAGCAGGCCTTACCAAGGATTTAAGTTGATATTGTTTATTCTACAGGGAAGAAAAGAGGAGCGAGTTCTATTCAGTCTGCTGAGGTAATACACCTGCACAAGGTTTATATGTCAGTTCGTTTTCATTTTGATTAATTGGAGTTCATTAAATTGTGAGAATCTTTGCATTTACAATGTGCATAAGCAAGCTCTTGACTTTCATGTTTACAACATGCAGCAGTTCTCATCCTTTGGTAATGGAAAGTAAACAGATTTTTCCAAGCATATTTCATTTCTGGCAATTAATCAGGTATTTACACAAGTGTACACTCAGAACATGCAAGATTAAAGGTTAGTTAATAAACACTGAAATTTGCTTTCAAGTTATCTGTTGAACATTTAATAGTACTGAAAAAGTGTTATTATAAATTTGATTCGTAAAGCCCTTTGCAAAGAGAAATTGTACCTGTGTTGTAAAACTACATCTAAGAAACCAGTAGAAACAAATAATATCCCATAAAAAAAGTAAAAACATAATGAGTCAAATCAATAATAGAATTAACTTAGTTTTAAAAAGAAGCATTAAATGAATTATTACAAATAATGTGATTGTAATTTGATTACAACTAAATTAAGCTCTACTTGAACAGAATGCCACTGTTAAGATGGATGTGTTTTACAGCTTCTTACTGTGTGATGTTCTTATGTTGTAAAGGTTCTGAGGTCTAAGCAGTTATATAAATTGGGAAGTTTATTTACAGATTTGGAGCAGCCAAGACACAATCACCTGCCTTTTGTTGGGATCATGCGACACTTGAAGGTATCAATTTGGTTGTTGCCAGTGAATTAGGAGTATAATGCTGTAAATGGTCATCCAGATTGTCTGGGCCTCATTAAAAGCCTTAAAAACTAGTCAGAAAATCTAAATCAGTCCTCTTATAATGAGAAGCCAACAAAGGCCAACTTTATTCTTCTCTGGATCCTGTAAAAATGGA
Organism: Craterocephalus amniculus; assembly: GCA_036024015.1. Taxonomy (NCBI): domain Eukaryota; kingdom Metazoa; phylum Chordata; class Actinopteri; order Atheriniformes; family Atherinidae; genus Craterocephalus; species Craterocephalus amniculus. The sequence goes on along the minus strand of JAVQJG010087849.1, from coordinate 8,956 downwards.
TAGTTTTATCAAAATGAGAAATGTAAGTCTATATCTAGGAACAAGAAATGATAGGATTTAGAATTTAATAACTTTCCTTTCTCTCACACATAAATTTGCACATATGCAAAGAGATGGAAAGAAAATTATATTAATGAAAAATAAACCCAAAGGCAGAAGATAACAGGACAAATTATGGATCCTTAAAGTACTCCACAACTTAGTGAATATAAAAAAAGTATGCATTTAAATGAATTGAGAACTAACTAGTCATTACATAAGACAGTAAAACGTCGAAATTAAAATGGAAAAGAATTTTCTTTGAAGTTACATTGTTTTTCATTAATGCCATTTTCTTCAAAAAAAAGGTTGGAACTTGCTAAAAAATTGAAAAAAATGTTTTCTTACATAAGATATAATCATGAACCAACTGTTGTTGATTATTGTTATTCTTATATGTATTGGTGATATTTTTCTTTGGTTTTCTTCATTTTGTAATTCATTATTAACTTAAGTGGGTTTAATGTCTGATGTGCTTTTTTTTTTTAAAAGAAAATCTTTCATTTGTCTTTTTACTACTTCTTTATACCAAAGAAAATGTAATCATTTCATTTAGTAACTGCATCACTCAACACAACCTTGTTTATTTATTTGTTTTATTGTTACAGTTGTCTTATTATGTTTATGATATTTAAACTACACAAATCAAGTAGCAGTAGTATTTCTATTATGCAACAGTGGTTGAAAACGATCATGCTCTCACCAAGAGTCAAAACAATTTTTTACAGTTACAATGAGCAGAGTTCACTGTTTTGGTTGATCATGCTGAGACATGACAGTGCCCATTATTGACCCTTCCAATGGAATGAGAACTGTTTATCATATGTTAGTATGCTTAACTTTTCTGAATTCTGAATACAAAGTCAATTTAATAGGAATGTCCTTCATTTGTGATTCTCTGGTTCTATATTAGTGGATGGATACAAATGAGTGAGTCAGACAATTACTAATTTTGTTGCCATTAAATTTAATTGAAGATTTAATTATAAAGTCATGTATAAACTGGGTAGGATCCCTGTAGTTTTAGTTAGTTTGTTTTTCTTTTAAACCAATGGAACTTTTTGTACAAAGTTCATACTTATTAGCTGAAAAAATAAAGTTCATTTAGCTATTAATGCTACTGTATAAAGATTAGGGAATAATTTTGAACTCATTTTTCAACTGTTCAAAAGGTTGGATTTATTTACATTTTACATACTATTAGAATTTGTAATGTTAGACAATAATACTGTTTTGGCGCCATATTTCTTACTATATCTTTCCACAGTACTCCGCAGAGCTGCTATAATGCAATTTTGTAGATTATATATTGAGTATTGTGTTTTCTGCACACAGTATAGCATTTTTCTCAGAAACCCCTCTGACCATGTGTAAAAGAAGAAACATTAAATTGGGACCTGTGGCTACCATCACCTCAATAAATCACTCTCCATATTATAACAGTTTTAGTGGAATTAGAGGCTTTTGACAGGAGACCTCCACCATGCTATTTATAAAGTACAATTTCCCAGATAAACAAGAAAGCATGGGTCTGCTGGTGTTCTAGTTGGTGTAATTGTTGCTGGAGGGTTTCCTTTTTCCCAGTATGTTGAACTTTTTAATGAATAGTAATTTCCAAGTTGTGGAAATAAGACCTATTGGAGCTTAAAGGCACACACACAAAAAAGTACCGAGAACAAAAAGTCCAACAAAAAGAGGCAAAACCAGACAGAGCAAATGCCACAGACAACAGAGATACACCAAGTAAAAATCTCTCATGACTTAATCCATCAGCTGTGACTAGTTACCAATGCCTTCACATAGGCTGAAATATTTAGTACTCAATGCCCTTTACAGTAACAACTATTTAAATGACTTTTACAGGAGGATAGTGAATGTGAATGTGTGGGTGTTTAAACTCTGAAGAAGTTATAAAAGTCCGCTGGGCTGTAATTTGCAAGGTAGACCTTTAGTAAATTGACAAAATTAATGCTGGAAACGGCTTGTTTTAAAATGTCACAGGGAGTGGAGGTCAGAGTGAAAGCCAGCCTGCTTCTGTCTGGTAAGTCTGTGCATGTGGGTGTTTTAACATTTTGTTACTGTCAAACTTGAAATTAATCTGCATTTATTTTTATACCACCACATGAAGCTTATAGCAAAATAATTTAGAAAAACATTTGTTAAACAGTTAGTCAAGATATGTCAGGCTGCTGCTTTGATGTGTCAACTTACTTTGACACTTTTCAAAGTATTTATAGCATCACACAGTTTGTAAAAATTTTGCTGAGAGGACAAAAAGAAACCAAACAATGTAATCACTTTAATATTTAGCAGAAATAAGTCAAGTTATTAATAGTATTTTTCAAAAGTCAAATATAAAAATGTAGATTAGTTTTAACTAAAGATCAATAAACTATACAGAATTCTGCAAAGAAAAAGTGTTTTTTGAAAAATTTGTAAAATTAGATTCTGAAGAGAGTTCTGCTGCATTTCAGATCCTGGCCTGTTATTTTGCTTTTTTACTGAAGGTGAGTGCAACACGGCTGCAACATAGATGTTCTTTCTTTTGAGAAAATGCCGTGACAAATTCCATAAAGAACTGATGGAAAATTGATGTAGTATAAAACAAAAAACTAAGATTTTCCCAACTGATTTTACATAACTGGGGTCTACTCGTGGTAGGATGCTAGCTTAAAGAAATATAAGATTCTATCTAATTTAATCAGTCTTTTTTAATTATATTAGGGACTAAAAGAGTTTCCTGTGCAGGTGGTCTGGTTCAGTAGATTCACAGGGATGAGTGAGAAACACAGTCATTCAGGAAAAGCTCAGAGTGCAGTCACTATTCAGTAGCCAGTGGTTCAGGGATCATGTTGGGATGTTCTTCAGACATTTCCCAAATGTTTCAGACATGCATAGGAGGTTTCCAGGCAAATCTAAGACTCAGAAATGAGAATTTTCTCAGCTAGCTAGGGAACACCAAGCAGTCAATCTTAAAAAAGCTGCTAGATATCTCTGCAGTTCCAGAGATCTCTGCTCCATCTCCTCCAGGATAAGCAACAGAAAACAGATCAAAGAATTAGGTTTTAGATGTTATAATAAAATCAAATCAATTTTTACTTAGAGTGCTATCCAACAATCACAGATGACCGAAGAGCTGAACAGAGAAAAAGTAAGAATGAAAATATAGCACACTTATGAATTATGGATAAATTTTAAATGAGTCATTTTGCGAGTGAAACCACTCAAGTGTCTAAGGCTGATCTGTTTTCAGCTTGGCCTTAAACAGGAGCATGTCCATGATGGAGTGTTACTCCAGGAGAAGAGAGTTCTGGATTCATCCCCTGCTGTTTGCGCCTGCACTGTGGCAGCAGGTGTTTTTCGAGGAGCTCAGGGCTCTGCTGGGCTGATGGGTGGTCAGCATGTCTCAAAGGTAATCTAGATATTGAAAATTGATTAATCAACTGAATACATATAAAGCATTTGCTGAGGTGTTAATACAACTTTTTATTTTTTTTCATTGTTAAATCTCACAGATTTATAGAATTTAGAAATGGACAGTGAATATTAATGTCAAAATAAGATTACGGACGAAAACAATCCCCACCTTTAGTCCCAAAGCTCACATATCTCCGCCTTAATATCTCCAGCTTTTAAGAACTCGGAGAGCTGGGAAATGGGTAGGACGACTACTTTTTTTCTATCTGTTGTTCATTTCTTATGATTTATTTTTTATAGTGTATACATTTTCAAAGGGCATATCAGTCGATGATTTGCAAGAGCTGCAAACAATAAATAAAGCTTTGAACAATCTTACAACTAGAAACACAAGCAGAATATTTGAAGTTGGGCCTGCAGTGAAGCCTTTTCTCCACCAGAGGAGTATCTCACCCCACAATCTGTCCTCTGCAACCCCGCAGTTGAAGCAATAAGGATTCATAAGTAGGTGGGATATGCATTAAAGGCACCATAATCTCACGGTTTGCCTTGGATTATGACTTATCAGTGCAGTCTCTAATATATACTTTAGTAAAATCAATGAGACACTCAGTACAACCTCTGAAAGCAAATTTTCCACTGCAGAAAATATAGGAATGACTTCGAGGGACATGATGAAGCCGATAAATCTTGGTCTCCTCCTGGGAGACATGAATACAAATGTGTGGATTATGCTAAAGGAATTACAATGAATAAAAGAATCTTCATACTGAAGAGGGAATGCTGACATATAGTCAATTTATTCATAGTAATATTGGCCATATTTTCTCCGTCTGCAATTGCTTACTTTATATCTGTGAAAATTCCCTGAGAGTTGACGATAAAAGATTTGATATTCCTGTTGGGTGGCTCTCCTGTGTAAGATTAGGCATTTTGTTTTAATACTGCAATAATACACCTATAAGCAGCTTGAATAGATGATGAAAATTCCTGCAAAAAATGTCAGTTTTACAGAGAAAAGCTTGACATAGTAAACTTTTTGTATTATAAGAAAGCAACAAGGACCTGAAGATATTTTCTGTTTTTTTCTTGTTTGTTTTTTTCATATGTGTGTGTGTTTATTATTCACTTGAACCTTTATTTAAAGCAGGACACTGATCTCTGGCAGATTTTTCTATTTTTCTGCCCCTAATGCCTCGTCTCTGAGTTCAACCCGGGGAGGTAAATTCCAGTCCAATGTTGACTCTCGTCTCATCTCTTGCTCATTTCTTTTCACAGCTTCCACTAATAATGTCTTCCTGCATTACTTTGTTGAATCTGATGATGTGTTGATGTCTCGTTGCTGACGTGTGACACAGTACTGTACAGTAAAACACAGATTTCACAGGATGCTCCCCCAGGGATGGAACACAAAGTTGTTTGTGTTTGCTGGTTTCTCAACCCTGGGATGCTGCAGTGCTATAAAGGCCCCAGGAATGTGGTAATGAATGTCTGAGTGTCATCACAATGAGATAGAAGCACAGAGTTTTAAGGAAAAAAACACGTGTAGTGTTGCTTTAACAGACAAAAATAACCCAGTCTCACAAAAAACTTGAAATAGTCATAAGAACTTAAAAGTATTGATTTATGTGTGCAGACAAGACTTTCATAGATTTTTCACGCTTGATGACAAAAACAAAACTCAGTAGAGGGGCACATTTTCATTGCTTTTATGGAAATAGTCACAAATCAATGACTGGATCATAATAAAAAGGTGACAGACCCTCATTAAGGTGAGGGAAACACCATGGTTTGTGTCAAAAAAAGCACTACCATAACATATCTTTAGAAAATACCACAAATACGTTTAAAGATCTTGGCTAAAACACATAAAACATTTCTGAGACATAATTCCAGACATCCTCGTGAGAAGCAATACTACTGAAGGCTCTGCTGCACTATGGATAAAAAAGTAAAGGGTTTTGCTTGAATCAACACAGATTCAATGTTTTCTTTCAAAGGAAGTATTATAGTGTCTTTACTGAACATTACTGGATTTGGAAAATTCATAAACAATGATGCCAGAAAAACAATCCCAAAGCTGTGTGAGAGGAAAAAAAAGAAAGAAAATAAGAGGCAAGGACAATAAAACTGTAGCCTACTACAGTATGTGATACAAGCAAAACAATCTATGTGCATCAGGCGATGACTAAAACACATTTAAACAAAGTAACAACATATTAATGGTAATATCTTGAATTAATCCAAACTTACCTTAATTATTGGGACATTGCTGTCTAAAGTAGCACATCAGTGATAAAGGATGACCGAAACTAGCTTCTTGCTAATATTTGGCACTTTCAACTTTTAACAAAATAAAGGACAAAAAAGGACAGTCCTCATGCAAGATCATATGCAGTTTTTATAAAATGACAACAAGATACACGTTAGTGCTTAAACAGTAATTATTAAAATCAGCATTGAAAGAGTCAAATCACAGAGGTGATTTCTACACTGACACAAAGAAGAAGAGGAACCTGCCGAGCTATATATTTTAGCTCTGGTTTTCACTGAAATTGAACTTTTTTGTCATGGTTTTTGCTTGTACATGATTAACACTGAACCAACAGACTGAAGAACAGCAACAGCAGCTATAAAAGGCAGCAGCATGAAAATTTTGTGAACTCTAAACAGTTCTTTTATGTTTCTACGTTAAGGCTGAATCATGTCTTGTCTGCATTCATGATCTGTATCAAACTATCTCCTAACAGACTGTAATGATGTGTTTTATCTTTAGTAAATTTTCTGTAAACATATTTATTTTCCATGAATCCTGAATTATCCATTAATGGTAAACATAGTTGATTAATGATTCATAGTGTTGATAAGCTCACTCTTGATCATGTTTAATAGTATGAAATTTCAGGAGGGTGGGTCATGAATAAATGATATGTCCATTAATATATATGGACATAGGTGGGTAATGACTGTTACATGTGTTAAATATAAATGTGTTGAAAGCTGAGCTAGAAATGTTTAACTGAAGAAGTTTCATGATGAATTTTCTCAAGCTGCAGTTTCTAATTTCTTCAGGTTCTTTCATCTGCATCTCATAGCATTAATCAGTTTTCTCAGCTGTCATTCAAAAGAACATTTAATAAATAAATATTGTAAGCCCACTGTGTGTAATGAACCGACTTAACAAGTGTGAGGTTACGTCAGGGGAAACCATGAGCAAGATTTCTGCTCCTTGTCCGCCATCTTACGAATATCATGAGGAAAGTCCACTTCTTCTGGTGGGAAAAGGACATCAAATATGAACCATGTGACAAAGTTTGACAAATACAAAGTGACACCAAAAGACGAAATGACCAGACTTTTCCTTCTGAATGGTTTACTTGTGGCACAGCTTAAGCTGGGTAACAATTGCACTGAAGCATACAAGCTTTTGGTGGAGGTAGGTTGATGATGAAGGGAAGCATCTCACTCATTGGAAAAACAAGACTTTTCATCATAGGAGGTAAACTCAATGTAGAAAGCTATGCAGAAGAGTTTGTGCAACCAGTGGCAACAGTCTGGGACCAAATTCTTTCCCCTACAGAGTTCAGTTAATCAAAGATTAAATCTAGGAGTAGAGAGCATTTAATGGCTTGCTTGTCCTGTTGGTGTCAGATAAACACTGCTTGACTTGGAACAAATACTGGTTGAAGAATGGGATGCCATCCTACAGCAGTGTGACAGCAGGAGGAGGCCCCAGGCTGCTGTGGCCTGTTGTTCCACATGCTACGTACTTTGTTAAATAAAGACAAGTTTTTTATGGCCACAACCCACATACTCAACTATGCTGCTCATCCCACAAATGGATTTTTACTTATTCATGTGACTCCATTTAATAAGGTAGATAAACAGGCTTTCCCTGGGATCTAAGAACAACCACCACCCCTCTCTCTTTTAACTGGTCTGCAAGTAGGTGGCTGAACAAAAATGTAATATTTAATTCATATACCTACATCTGGTGGAGCTCCAAACCATAACCAGGAAAATACGTTTCATTTTCCTCTATACTGGAGATGTTGTCCTGTTTTAATGAGTAAAAATGAAAAAAATATTCTGTAAATGTGACCTGCATAAGAATGATAATTTTAGTAAAATTACACCCCAATAAAACATTGTTTAATTTGTAAATTTCAGGAGTTTTTTTTATAATCAGGTGACCAATATGAAACTAAACTAACTATCATAACTTTACTTTAATACAGTTAGTATTGAAGCCAGTGTCAATTTATGCAAAAAAGCTAGTTTTAAAATATATATATGTATGAGAATGTACTGATACTGTGTGGAAGTTTAATGGTTATTTTGTTTGAGTTGACAGATGTTACAACTATGTGCATCATTTTTGTCTCAGTCTGAAAATAAACAAGAACAAAAACAGGCACAGATGGAGCAGTTTGAGGCTAATAATGCACTTGTCGTATAACATCCATTTCAATTTAAATGAAATAGAAATGTAGAATGGGGGAAGTTAAGCACTGGAGGTAAATGAGGAGCAAAACAATCAACTAATTTATTTCAGTATTTTAGTTTATTTCTCTGTTAATGAGATGGTGCACAACCAAATGAGTTGTACATATATTTGCACAAAGCCAGCAGGAAAAATCAATAGTTATGTTGGTCTTTGGCTGTTTGGTGGCTGTCATGGATCCAAAAGTGTTGTTTTCTCTCTGGATCCGGTTGAATTCATATTTGATTGCAAACAGAAATGAGCATGTCTAATTTGAATATAGTTGCACTGTTATATGCAGTTATGTGAAGCCAATATGTACTGATACGCAAGACATGACTCCTGTTATTGTAACAGCACGACTTATGAATACTTGAGGTGAGGTGGTCTAAGATGCCATTCATTTCACATCTAACACCACAGAAGAAATCATTAAATGTCCAGGATGTCTCTCTTTATCCCATTTGCACAGCGTGACTTCTCTAGCTGGCACAGCGTTGCTGAGTTCTCTAGAGGGGCTGGGGGAAAACACGACCCCCCAGCTGCTTCATGACTCATATCAGAGCCTTTGTAGTCCCAGTGTAAGTCCAGACATAGTAGCTCCCTGATAATTCTGTCTGATAACTAATAACCATTTGTGTCAAATGGTTGTAACCTGGAGGTGAGCTCCAGCTGCGCGGCAGCAATGCAGATGCAGAGATGTAGAAAACACAGCCCAAGCGGGGGAAGCATGGGCGTGACAAGCATTTTGAGATTATTGGCTCACTCACACATTTAATCCACTTGCATGAATCACAGCTAACAGATACAGGCATCTTTCACTTACTATATGCCGGTTTTTAGTGTTTTTCGATATTTTGATTTTACAAATGACACATATTTTGTGAAAAAAGGTTTGTTTATATTGAGAACTTCATAATATGAAAACAAGAACCAGAATTCAGACATTGAATGATAGCATTATGTATCTGTTCATGTTGTATATATATATATATATATATATATATATATATATAT
>JAVQJG010087837.1:0-13740 GCA_036024015.1 Craterocephalus amniculus | reverse complement strand
AATCCAGCCCTTCAGAACGAGGGAAATCAGATGCTGACTCGCCGAGGAAGGGCCAGATGAATATCCAATGATGCTTTGCGTCCACATATATTATTTATAGGATTTATGAGATATTTTATCAGATAATTTATATTATTTGTCCTATATCATTTGTATATATTGTTTATATATGCTTTATTTTAATAGTGAATCATGGCAACCCACAATAGCAGTGTGTTTGGTTTGAACGGTGTATAATGCAATAAGTAACCACAACACTTTCTGTCCACGACGAGAGCCCTGCTAACGTTGCTCTCTAGCAACTCATTTTTCATACTTCCTGCTAATGTAGACGGTAATTCACATCCATAATAAAGCTGAATAACAGCGACAAGACAATATTGCTACGAGTAACGTTAGCTATGTTTGTTCCGAACGTTAGCGAATTAGCTAGCAGCCGCCTACAACTTGAATGAAGCAGTGACCAGCGAGTGATTATTATCCCGATTCTGTGCGAAATTTAGGGGTAGGGCAAGGGGGTGTATTGGGACAGGGCCATAGGGAAGGTTACAAAGGCCCAACCCCTTGTGGCTTCATTTCTAGGGGGTAGTGATAGTGAGTGAGGGGTAGTGATACTGAGCTAGGGCTAGTGGTTGTACGTAGGGGGAACATTGGGATTCGGCCTTATTTTGACCAAAGCATGTTATGGGTTACAGATATTTCATTCAAACTTCAGGGCATTGTGTCAGCTTGTGATGAAGAAGCATACGCTCTCTGCTGTAGTACTGAGTGAGCAGGTGTTACTTAGTTGTGATGCAGTTGCTAGCACTAGTTTTTAAGCTTTTCTCTTCCATTGTTGTGGCCATTACTACTGCTATTTTGACATGCTGAGCAACATTAAAATGCCCACCATCATCCTCTATTGCGGACAGATAGGCCTACATTGTTTGAGGCAGTCCACTTTTCTTTTTTATATATCTGAAATGGCATTCTTGCAGAAAATGAGACCAGAGATGGACAGATCCTGCAACAGTGTTGAAGAAGTTGGACCAGAAAGAAGGAAAACGAAGCTGAGCCTAAAGTTGATCTAAGATTCAGTTTCCCTTAAAATCATTAGCCATGAGTACTGACTAGATAGGTTCAATTTCATGTGTCTGGCCACACCACCAACACACCCAGATATCCTCCACTCTTTTCTAGGAACATCTGATCTGCAAACATGTTGGGCATCCACAGAAAAAAGTTGAGGGACAGACATTTGGGCCGTGTCTACCAAAATAATTACTGTAATCATCATCATGCTCTTTGTCAGTGTGGTCATCTTCATTTTTGATGCCACCTTTATAAAAAAAGTCCAGCCTCTCTGACATCTTTTTTCATTTCATGTTCTTTTTATTTCAATACCCTAACTCGTTTCTTTTTCCCATCTCTCCCCTGTCAGAATGATTGGGCATCAGAAATCATCAGTTTATCTCTAACCAAGCAACATATACATGTAACAACACACTTCTTCTAAACTGTTGATCCATATATACATCCCTTGTGTTTTTTCTTTGTTTTTGTTTTTTCTAGTCGGTCGATCAGAATTAAAAACTAACCAAACATTGTTTAATTAGTTGCTCTCTGTAAATCTGTGTGTGGTTTAGTTTAATCCTTGATCACGTTAGCTGTGCGAGCAATGTGTGGGAGCCCGGCAAAGTGCTTTGTAGCCGTGAGGCAGCTGCTATGACGATAATCTCTCAGAGGGGTCGATGTCGTGGTTGTCACGACGATCTTCGCAGGGCTGATGTTGGCTGACGCCTGGTGTCACTATTGCTTTCCATCACCGGCCCTCTGAGTGCTCACATTTCATACGGTGTGAGTGTGAGTTTACATGTGTTGGACTGATTTCCGGCTGCAGATTTTTTTTTGCTCTACTTTTGGTTTTGGCTCTGCTTTCTGGTCATTTTAGACATTTTTTTAAAATATCCAAACAAAGCTTTGGTCATGCAGTCCACGTGACTATACCTCCTTTTTTATTAAGTTGTTTTTTCTTTTTTTATACCTGTTTGCTGAAGGGGAATTCATCTAGGATCAATAAACATTTAACTTTTCACAGTTTTTAATTATACTAAAGTAGACTCCTCTCAGTAGAGTTCAGAGCTACAGTATAATGTATTTTTCATGCTCAGTGTAAAATAGCAGCTTGTCCACTCTCAACAATGAAGGGGTGAATAATAAACAAGTTTACAAGTGCAATTTATTTTCTGTGATGAGTTTTCTGATTAAATTAGACAAGTTTGTTTCGATCTCAGCGGGTTCATCTGCTTCCTAACGTCTGTGAATCTTTCAGTGTGTGTGTGCGATTTGACTTGCCTGCAGATGGCAATGTGTTGCATTTTTATAACAGTCTCTCCCTCTGTGCTGCACATGTGCCGCTGTTTCTCCTGGTATGCAGCTCTTCTTCAGATCATCGCCACACAATGGATTCGGGAAGGAACGATTGCTTCCTTTTGCATTTTAATGACCCAACTTTTTCTTCATTCTCCCAAGTTAAATTTAATTCCTTTGAATCAATCCCAAGACCAAATGAAAGCAGAACTGAAAGAAATGTATCTGCAGCTTGTAATATATTGCAATGGGGCCTTGTTAAAAGTGACATGCCATAATGTGAAGAAAAAACTCAATAAACATCACTGTCATCCTCGGAAGGCTGGTGCTTCCCGCTGCCTTAATTCCTCCCAAGTTGTGTCCCAAAGCTGAAATTTGAGTTCAATTTTGAGGCTGTGACTGTTATGCAGGTTGTCAGCGTCTGCAATGATCTGTCATCTCTTAACCAAGATCATGTAACGCTGCACAGAGTGAGACAAAACTGAAGAGGAAGAAAAAGCTGATGGACAGTGACATAGGGAGCATATGGGCTTTATAGTTTTAGATTTCTCTCACAAATGGTTTTCTCAAATGAACTCATGTTGTTTTTATTATTCCTGACAGTAGTAAACAGCTGGTGTGTGTAGGTGGGGGGGGGTTTAGTTTGGATTTCTGTCTGCTGTGGTTGAGGGCATGCATGTGTCTTTACATACATTATGCTTGGGATTCTCATGTGTTCGTCCTTAGTTTGTGTGTGTTTGTGTCAAATATGAGTGTGTTCCCTCACTCTGTTTACGGGCTGTGTGGCGTAGATGTGTGCGTACGAGCTGATGCTACACACAGCAGCCATGTCCAATTGAAATAGATTGGAGCCATGGAGGCAGGGTGATTGTGGGTGTGTATGCAGCCATGTTGTAATCTTCGTACTCCACTCTGCTTCATCTGCTTGCTTTTTCTTACTTTTTATATAAATACAATGAGATCAATAGCTTTGTGGTCACCTGCAGAAAAACAAGAATGGAATGAAAGACAGAAAGCAAAGCTGAATTTACTCCTTTTTTACAGGTTGTGCTAAATATCTTATTTGAAGTTGACTGGGTCTGCAGCAGTGCATGAGTTAGACTTTCATTTATGTTGAATGCCAGACAGTTAATAGAAGTTTTTAAAGTGGAGGGAAAAACCTGGGCTTTTGTTAAAAAACAAATGATTAGCTTCTACCAGGACAGTTTGGAGTGTCTTTTTATTCTCATCTGCTTAATGTTGCGACCTCAGAGGATCTCTTTCTGTAATGTTTCAAAAAAGAATTGCAGGAGCTTGAATAGAGGCAAGTGGACTCCACATTTTCATATCTACTCATACCCTCAGATCCACTTCTTCCATCTGTCTGAGTATCCCCTCTGCTTGCCTCATTACCATGGGGGTTAGAATATTCAGCCACTCTGCTCCCCAATTATAGAATTCATTACCCCCTGACCTCTGCAACACCAATTCAGTTTTAGTTTTTAAATCAAAGCTCACGTCTCATCCGTTCAAACATTGATCGATTCCTCTGTATGTTATTAGTCTTGCATGTTCTGTTTTTATGCATTTTGATTGGTTATATTTTATTATTTTCCTGTAAGGTGATCTTTAATCTCAGAAAAAGTTATTCCATTTCTACAGTAGGTGCTTAAAGACATTTCACTGAAACCTTCTAAAGCTCAAACCAGTTCAGGAGGCAGTAAACAACCTCTTCATAAACACATGGTTCAACACAGGAGAGCAGCTCTACAGGTCAAGAAACAGTGAAACATCTTAAAGAACCTAGACACAGAAATCCAGCTGACTTTATTCAAGCTCTTACAATTACTGTGACCTGGTTGACAGAGAATGCACACCAACATGTTAAATAAAGGAAGCGAGGAAATTTCTCAAATGAGAGCTTGTTAAAAAAAAGGAAAAAAAGAAACATTTCTCTCCAGTTACTGAGGTATTACAACACTTGGACTTCTTCAGAAAGCTCATGCTGGTTATACAGGAAGCCAGTATAAAGAGGACTGGTGCTATATGATCCACTTTCCTGGTCTTACTGAGGACTCCAGCAGCAGCATTTTGGACAAACTGCAGCCATCTGATTGACTTTTTCGGGGCACCTTCAAGGCAGCATTATAGTAGTCTGAGTTTTTGTAAATCCTGTAGAGACATCAGTCCTTCTAGTCTTCTAACTCTGAGGATTCCCATCATGTGGATGACTGAGAATCTACACCAGCATTATTTCTCAAATCAGATCAGAAAGCTACCTCATGCTCCCTTAAGATGGCTTTTCTGCATTTTTGATTTTCTCACTTTTGATGAATGAATGAATACTAACAAATATTTATTCTGCCTTCTTCCAGCCTCTTCTCTGAGCTCTTTACAGCCAGTAAAGTTAATCTGATGTTGACTTTTGTCTTGTTCTGTCACTTTTTCCCTTTCCTTTTCTCACTTCTTAAAATGATGTCTTCCTGTGTTTCTTTATTGAAATCACCCATGATACGCGTCCAAAATGGCCCTTGTGTTAATATCCAGTTGTTAGTGTGTGATGTGGTGCCATAAAACAAAGCAAAACTGTCACATGATGCTCTGGGCCATCTCATTCTCCACCACCCTTGGAGGTGTTTCCCGCTGGTACTTGGGGCTTTCCAGTCCAAACTCTACACAGATGTTTCTGTACACTATGCAGGCTTCTAGGTTATGGCGCTCCATGTATTCTTTACCTGCCAGTATCTTGCACCGTGCCATGATGTGTGTGTGTGTGTGTGTGTGTGTATATATATATATGTATATACATATATATATTTTAATGCAGTTTAAAGTAATTATTCCTGTTGATGGGAGCTCTTCAATTTAATATAATTTACAGTAGAATTCAGCAGAATGAAATACACTGCAGATGAAATTGATGTTTTCATATCTTTTCTTTGACTGACAGACTGAAACTAACCGTTTCCCTCTGCTCCCTACCTACATCTCTCCTCATCCTTCCCTTTTTGTCTTCCTCTCCATCTGTTTATGTCTAGGAAGACAGACATTTCAGGAATAGAAACAGAAATAATGCTCAAGAGGGGAAATAGACACTACTGATCTTTATTCATGGTTTCATTTGATGACATTCTTCAGCAACAGGTAATATCCTTTGACACTAAAGAGGGGGCTGTTAGGGGTTTAAACTTACAGTAGAGACCTTTGCCCAATTTGGATATTTTAACTATTGAGAAGTAGTCAACAATGTTTTTTTTCTTTAGTTTCATCCATAGAGCATTCACTGGTTGCATGTGTTATTCCAGTCGACAATTTCATGGTACAAAGATCCATGAGTGGATTTGAACTCAAACACTACAGTCAGAGGGTGTGTATCGTCCAAAACTATTGATATATGTATATGTGAAAATTTATTTTTTAAAACATCGTATCATAAAATTTGTAATATATAGTCTATTAATAAGGATTTTCTAAATGTCCAATAAAATGTGCATTGTCTTGAATTAATTTAGTCATTGCACTGAAGTTGATTTTTCGAATAAAAGGTGTGTGCATTGTGAAAGCAGCAGAGTAGAGGACTGCAAACACAGACATATGACCCAGACTTCCATTTGTCTGTTTGCTCAGCTAACGCTGTCGGCATTTGAGCTGCAAGTTCTTCCTTTATGAGTCCTGAGTGATTTAGCCCTGAGAAACAGAGTGGTCTCTCTGAGCAGTCAGAGCCACTCAGCACTCACTGGCAGGAAAAAGGATGGGACATTTGAGGGTTGCCTCTAAACCTCGTACTTCCAAACATTTCACTGGTTTTCATTTTGACTTTTTACTTAGAAATCTGCAGACCTTGAACCCTAATAGATGACTGTAGGTGTTTGAAAACACTTGATGACAAAAAGCACTTTGGACTGGAGGTGTAAACAAACAGATGGCCAGCTTATTCCGGAAGAACCAAGACTTCGCCATGCTGCTTGAAAGTTTGTGAGAAAAATTACAATATTTATGAATAATTTACTAAAACATACTAAATTTAAATAAGAGCAAACCCATAAGACGATAAAACTAATTACAAAAGAAAAAAAATATTTTTAGATTATCAAGTGGTAATCAATTTGTCAAGTTGAGACCTTCCACCCACAGAACAGAAGAGTACCTGTAGAAAGAGGCTGTCCTGTCCTGAGATTAGACTCAACGCTCCTCCCAGCAGTACACCAGTAATGTTTGGTGTAGATTGGATGAGCGATGGTTCAAAGTAATGAATAAAAGACCAAAGAAATTCGGTAAAGTGTTTTTGACACAGTCGACACCAAATTGGTACCTTATGGTTTTGTGAAAAAACATAGTGATAGTATTATTATGATTTTGGCCTGTTCTGTTGAATCCGTACCAGGTTGAGTTACCATCACAGATGAAACAATGACTACTGAATGGTTTGGTTTAGTTTAGTTTAGTAATCTGAACTTTGATGCAGAGTCTAAAATTGGCAGTCCACAAATAAGGCATATATAACAGAAAACAATCTGAAGCTGTTGAGTAGCTGTTGAGTAAAGGAGGTTTCTTCAAACAAACTGCTTAACTAAAAACAGTGATTCTGAATGAAGAAAGAGTGGCAAGGTCTACAAGTCAAGAATGCTCAGTCTGATGGTCATAATGCTTGGAAATGAAAAGATAAAGTGATTGTACTACATCACCAAACAGAATTTGTGTAACCTAATAATGTGAAGTTATTAATAATTATAGAGAGAGAATGAAATTTTCATTGAACTGTAACACAGAACTGTTATAGGGTTATATTATTATTATATATATAACAGGGTTATATTTCATAAATTTTCAAAGTAAATTTACTTCTGGCTGATTGGTGATAAAGGGGAGACACTTGGCTCATACTTTAGGTAATATTTTGAAGAAAGTGGATTTTTTGTTCAACCTTTGAATAGGGGTACCTTAAAAACAGAGGGCGCCTGCTGCTAGACTACATGTAAAAATAAGACAACCTGTGCACCAGGTAGGGACTGCACACTTGTGCTGTATAGTTGAATCTAATGGAACAAAACATTGCATATTCAGGATGGTCAATTGTTCTGTTATGCAATGGCATTGGAGAGATTAACAACAGCTATTGAATAAAATACTGCATCTGCTGTCTGTTAGCAAGGACATGTTGGTATTACATGGATAGGGCAACAAGTAGCTTCCCTAGGTTGGATTAAACACTGCCACAGTTGGCAGTAAACATGGATGGCTTGGCATTTGCCTTGAAGGGCTGACAGCTATAATACCAAAACTGTCATCCAACTAAATCGTCTGCTGCTTTCTTTACTCACATTTCAAAACCAATTTTATCAACTGCTGCATGTCTCCTGTTTTGTTTAGTAGATTATACTAAAACTTCCTGCTGACTTGTTGTTGCTGCAGTCTATGACTCCCACTATTACTGTAACTAGATATCTACAAAGACTCTCTTCGAAAATACATATTCTAAAAAACCCAAGCACAAAAGCCTGAGACAAGTGGCCCATTTATCTTATTAGTCTCTTGCAGAGTAATCAATAAACCGTCCTTTTTTCTGAATTATATCCATTTTTAGGCTTACCAAGAAAATTTCCAGGTTAATTGTTAAAATGCATTAATTGGCCAACTTTAGCCTCTCCACTGCTAATGCATATTCTGGACAGTAGACAATCCATACATTAAATGTAGGAATTACTGCACAAGCAGAATAAGTACTTGTTCTCTCATCTGCTCAGTCACTGATGGAGGCTTATCATTCATCAGATCAGTAGTTGGCTTTGGGATGGATATATTCTCGTGCTGGTAGAATATAACCGCTGCCAGGTGCTCAGCAGTTTTTATTTCAGGCCCTTTTTGCTGCACCATAATATGCCATTTTTCTGTTAGAGTTTGGACTTGCGCTTACCCAGTATCCTTTCTGAATATTCAAGATGTACAGCACCAACTTGAAACAGTGACAGTGAACTTCCTCTCCTCTAGAGTGGGGTGACAGTATTTACAGATCAGCTAATGGTCTGCAGGTCAAGGGCGACACTCTCATGTCTCCACTGTGCCCTTTCTCTCTAACCTCATCTCATAGCTGTTTGGGTAATGCTATACAAACCCATTGGCATTATCTACATACACATTTGTGCCACACTCCAACACACACACACACACACACACACACACATTCACAGATACTGAATTATATGCATGTTTGCAGTCACATAGAGCCACACAAATGGTGGACACATTTTCTGTTTTACACCCTCCCACCTCATGCTGTTTGAAGTATTTATACACACACCTTCACATACAGTACAGTACACCCAGACACAGAGTGGCTGCCTCCTCTTCATATATGTATAATAGAGAGATGAAGCTGAAAGGTTATTTCCATTAGACAATCACCTTTTAATGTCATAGAGGCTGGAAAAAGCAACTGCGATTGTCCCATCTGAGCATCAGATCACAGTGTAATCACACAGCGGCAGTCCAACACACAGCTCAGGAATATTTACCCAGTTGGATTGGGAGAGACCATAATATCAATCTGATGGAAGTAGCATTTGGATAGTGATTCCCTTTTAAATCCTGAAGGTCTTAGTCTTCTGTGAATTTTAAATTGTTTAATTTTTTAAAGTTTTATAGGGGACCCAGATATAGTTTTATGGAGGCTGACTTACAAAAAGAACTGGCAAAACTCAGGCAAAGTGTGGGTCGAGAATTCAGATGAAAAAAAGGTAAAATTCTTTAAAAAGAAGGGGAAAATCAATACAGTAAGATCCTCCATTTGAGCAAAGCTCAACATAATTCCAACTGCTGTAAAGGTTCATGTCTGAAGATATCTGACTTCTAGCCTCCTAATGTGAGGCAATTGATTGAATGCAAATGAGCATCAACATGGTGTGGATGGATACAAGTAACTTGAATGTTTTTTCTATGGTTATCAGTTGAATATAGAGTGAATATCATAATCCATATATATAAGAGAAATCTTTACTCATTTATTGAGCTTGTGTGCTAAGAGGTAATTATTGTTGCCAGATGTCATGAGTGTCTCTCTGAACGAAGTTAATGGTTTGAAAATGACCAAAGTAGTCTAAGAATGTGCAGAAGATAGGAGGTTTGTGTAACATGGGTTCATTTTTTATTTCTTTAAAAGGCTATGGGGAGAAATAATTGACTGGAATCTGTGTTCATGACTCCCATTGAAATTAATATAAACTAAAATTGCTGCTGGTCTCTGAAAGCACTGATTCTAAACTGGGCAACCAGTGGGGCTGCAAAATTTTACCTTGACTAGCAAAATGGTTTACATGAAACATTTTTAATACCATAATAAGACTCCAACTGTGTATAATCATTAATCTTTAATGGCACTCAAAGCAGCTTTATAATCATGGAGAAGCTTCTGAGAAAAAAAGTGTTTTATCTGAACACTGGGTGTCATAAGTGGTCTTTTATAGGTGGATCACCTGAAAATCTGACCATCAACTGAAAAACACATGGCACAGAAATTGTGTCCAAAGCATCCCGTTAGCCTTCAACAAAGAGGGAAAGTGGGGAATTGGTTTGTTGCAAATAGCAGTCTGATTGTTTTGATAGGTAATTTTTAAAGAAGTTTGAGAAACATTATCCTATGACGTTGTGTAAAATACACAGATCAATATTTCCACCTCATGTCCAAATGTCCTCTTGGCTCATCTTGTCTACATCCAGCCTCTCCATGGTCTCTCACATCAATGCTCTTCATGGAGAACCAGAAATCATTCACACAACCATTTAAAAGTTTCCTCAATTCCAAAAATTCCCCTGGAGAGGATGAGAGATGGCTTGCAGGAGGACCAGACCAAAAATACATCTGAGTGAAACATGGCATACTAACTAAACTTTTGGGGGGTGAAGGACAGGACAGATGAGTCAACAAGGACCATAACTCTAAGCCAGGGATGCTTGCTTGGAGAGAAAAACCAAATCCTAAATCAATGTCAGAAATAATGCCTTATATTTCTGAGAAAAGAGAGTACATCTTGGGATCCAGCTTTTTTTACATTATACATAAAATATAACAGCTTTTTTTAAATGATAGAATAATCTGCATTTTAATTTCAAAACCACTATATGAGGAGCTAAGAACATTTTTCTACTTTGTTCCAGAAAACTGAACCGTGTACTGTTTATGTTTTCCACCATCGCTATGCAGATGAAGCTTCTTTTAACACTGTTTCCTGGAAGCCTGTGTGTGTGTTGCTGTGGATGATTGGCTACCCCCCTTGGATCGCCCTGATTGGCTGATGTCAGACAGAATTTTCTGAGGCTAATCCCTCTCAAACACACATCCTTAGAAACATCCTCACACACATATATAGAGACACAGTTCCATCACAGACAAAACACATCCACAAACAGGTGTTTTCTCTGTACGCCTGCCACATTGTCTGAATGTTAATTACATGCAGAAGGCATCTGGGCCCGTCCATTGCTAATCCTCTTTTAATTATATGTGTCCTCACACTGACACAAGGTTTACAATGGTGATTACAGCCGTATTAGACATAGTGCAAAATAGGTACGGGGATGTCAAGGGAAATGGCAATCATGATAAGGTAAATAAGGGTGCTTGTTTGTCCATGCTGTGATGGGATGATGGTGACAGTTTGTTTGTATGTTTTTATCTGTTTCATATAAAATCTTTTAGGCATGTGAGAGTTTACCCCAGACTATTTTCTGTATTTGCTGAAGACAGATTGCCATATAGTTTGTGATAATTATTCTAAACATCGTAGTAAGTGACGTTAAAGGTGACAAAACAGGTGATTCTATTTATTTCTGCCTCCCATTTGACGGTATGTTTGCTCCTTTTCCCATTTCTGGGTACATAAGCCAACTAGAAGTCATGACAGGCAGCAAGAGGGAATAGAGAATGAATGGAAGAAAAACATATGCTAGCTAGAGGAGGCATCACCTAAAACGGAGGCGATCTGTCAGAGCAATAAAGGGTTTTTGTGTCTTGAATCGCTGACTAGATGAATGTGACAGAGAAAGAAAAAATGAAATCCTTTTCTGGTTAATGCAACATGTTTATCAGAAAACAACTTTATACTGTATGTTTCAGCCGCATGATCAAAGTATACAATCTAAGCAGGACATTTTCGTATGTGGTGGTGCACTAGCAACATACATGATAATATTTCAGATCCACTCAAACATCATTGTGAGTGACATCTTTGCAAACATGGAACTATATAAAGATTCAATTAGTGCAAAGTTAAGCATGTCTATCCGGGAAGTGTGTGTTTATAGTTCAACCTTTAAAGCCCAACGGGGGAGAAAAATCAAGTTTTTCAATCTGAAATCTTTATCCATCCCTTGAACCAAAGAATGAAAGAAATTCTTTTTTTTTTTTGTTAATCTACCAGAAACTCTTAAGAATCAAATATGATACATTTAACTTTATAAGGATATGTGGTTGATTGAAATGGGGGTTTAATGTTGTTTTTCTATACCTGTTATTTAATATCAGATGTACTTTATTGTCATTTCAGGCAAAATTATATCTACTTGCAAAAAATAAAATACAAAAAATACTTTAAAATATACAGAAATGAACAGGTGAGGGATAAGAATGGATGTGAATATGTAGACCCCTTCGCAGTTTGTAAACAATGTGACGTCACACGGTGGGCGGGGCTTTGCTGGAGGCAAAACATCTCAACGGCCCTAGCTTGTGAACGCCGGTTTGTCTGTTTTATAGTATTATTGTAGTATTTTTGTAGCAATGAACGACGAAACACCACTGTTTAGTGATTATGTTTGTAAACTCACTCATCGAGACCGCGAAAATTACTTTAAAAAGTTGACTCTGACTCCTACCTCATCGAGAAACCGAGCATATATACGAAAGACAAACTGAAAGCCTATAAATCGTTGTACAGCATGGGGCGATCATCAACAGGAGAAACAGCTACATCTTGACGGCAAACTGCACGTGTATGGCTGGGTAAGTAAGCAACACTGACCCACATCTCATATTAACATACTAACGAACGTAGTAGGCTACTATAGCACTAACACCGTTTCATCTGTTATTTCCCTCTGTCACTGCAGCCTAGGGTCATGTTGTAGCCATGCAGCAGCAGTGTTATTTAAAGTGGAGCTATACGTTAGAATGGGAAGGACAGAGAAGCCAGCAGTCACTTCTGAAGAATGCCTTTGGAAACAAACAAAGAAGTTTAACCAGCAAGACTCCAGGAAATCAACTTTCAGAGACCTAGGGCAAGCCAGCTGACAGCAGTCCAAGCCAAAGTCATGAAGTTCAGCCAATGTGTTAGAGGCATGTACTAGCGTAGATCAGATGTTGCAAATAATAAATAATCAAAATGCCATTATTTTGACAGTTAACTTACACTCACTATTAACACATGAATAACCATACTTTACATACAGTAAAATCACACAAAAGCGCAAGTTGCTTCAAGTTGTGAAAAAATTCAGCTATGTAATGTAACAAACTATAACACATTCACAAATTGAATTAATTAAAAACAATCCCTATTTTTTTTTACTATGAAATTATTTGATTGACAAGCTGATGCACACACTAAAAACTGCAGCATATCAGTACAATTTACAATTGATATTATGCTACTTTTTACTGCGCATCGTCAGGAGTATCACCCCGATTAAAAAATAAGATTGTTATTCGTCATGTGTATACATAAAATGCTAGTACTGTAACAGTGTATATTAAATATGATATTTTTCCCCCAGACCTCACAGATGGAGATATGCAAGAGCTGTATTCTGTTGCTCCTGACGCAGCCATTCTCACCAGCATGGAAAACAGTGACACTGACACAGCGTCTGAGTGCGATCAAGAGGATCCCCAAGAATTGCCAGAGCCTCTCACTGCCATGTATGACTGTACACTTGGACTGCATGTACCAGTGGATACAGAGAAATGTGAAGAGGCCTATGTCAACATGAAAAAAAATCTCCATCCTGACCAATATAAGAGACTTGAAACTATCACAAGAGAGCAGGCAAAGTCCCAAGACTGGCACACTCACAGGGCAGGCAGGATTACAAGTACTACATTTTACAGAGTATGTAAGGATGACAATTTAAATAAAAGCACACTGATGAAAATCATGCACTACAGTAATGACAGCATACAGGTTCCAGCAGTTGTATGGGGAAGAGAGAAGGAGGAAACTGCCAGGGAGTGTAATACCAAAGAGGTCAACAAAAGCCATGAAAATGTGCAGGTTAGTCGCTGTGGTTTTGTGGTAAGACCTGATGAACCACATCTTGGAGCATCTCCCGATGGGAAGGTAGTATGTGACTGTTGTGGGGAAGGAGTATTGGAGATAAAATGCCCATATAAGTACAGGGAAGGCTTACGGGGTGTTACTGTAA
>JAVQJG010087824.1:0-11191 GCA_036024015.1 Craterocephalus amniculus | reverse complement strand
GCTTTGTCGTATTTATTCCAGTGTCCTCTCCTCTCCTCTCCTCTCCTCTCCTCTCCTCTCCTCTCCTCTCCTCTCCTCTCCTCTCCTCTCCTCTTCTCTCCTCTCCTCTCCTCTCCTCTCCTCTCCTCTCCTCTCCTCTCCCTCTTCCTCTTCCTCTTCCTCTTCCTCTTCCTCTTCCTCTTCCTCTTCCTCTCACTCTCCTTCTTCTTAAGCTCCTATTCTACAAAATGAAACATTGATGTGTTTACTTCTAACATATTTTGGACTTGCTTGCATAGATGAGTAAAAGATAGTTAGGAGGTCAGGTTGAGGTCTAGAAAACCAACATACTTTAAGGAAAACATGTTTGAAAGAAAAAAACTCGTTAAATGTGGTCTTGAAATCTTCAAGTGAAAATTATTGTCAAAACTTTGAACTTTAACATTTAAATAATCATTTTTGCTTTATATTTTGTAAATAATTGATGAGGTGAGAACAAGTCTGTCTGAGCCAAAATTCAAAAGGTGTCTGTTAAAAAAAAAAAGGAGATGACTTAATTGAAAAAGCTCTGCACTGGTTTAGCCTGGAGTAGACTGATTTGTTTTTGGTGCAGCCTGTAGCACGGGGAACAAGTCACTGGTAGTGGAAAAGCATAGTTATTGGATGCAGGGAATAAAAAAGTTGAAGATCATAAACACACCTCAAAATCCACAGTTAGTAACCTCAAGTTGTACAAACTGGAAGTTTTATTTCCTGACAGAATTATGGGCACTCCAGGTAAAGCAGTGCAGGAATCTTGCAGAACTCGATACATTTTGAAGGAAACCTTGTGAAAAATCTTCAGACTTGAACCGAAAAACTGAAGTGTTGAAAAAAAAACTGTGCTTTGCTGGTACTGACTTTGGCCTTGAGAATTTTCCTCTTTTCCTCAGTGTGAAACTTGAAATGTAAGAACATGAAGATAATCTCTTATGGAAACGTGTTTTCTGGATCAGTTCATAACTTTCTCACTTGGTTACACCCAGCGACACAATTTTCAGCTCCAGATTTCGGCATCCCGCTGTGTATTCTCCATTAATTTAAGACGATATTACTGATTGTTGTACATGTTTGTCTTAAACACAGCCAGAAGAGGATTAAACTGAATTCAGACTTTAAGCATTTAAAGTCACAAAGTCTGTGCTTTACTTTACAGGACATTCACTCCTGTATCTTGTAATTCACTCTTGTTCCTATAAGTTAGTCAAGCTCCTTAATTTAAAATGCCTAGGATGCACAAAGTGGTAAGTTAAGGGGTTTTGTAAAGTTTCAAGGAAATGCGTATAAGTATGTTTTCTCTGAGCTTTGTGTTTATGAAGTGTGTGTGACCCTGGTTACCAAGGTGGGCTGTGTTATTTATAGTGTCTCACCCATGGCCTGATATCCTTCTCCCCCGGTTGTCCTGACACTTGATTGACATAAGGCGTCCTGTGCTTGGCAGGCTCCCCCAGCTCTGTCTACAGAGAGTGTACGTGTGTGTTTTATGCACACACCAGGTTGGCGCAGAGGAAGTGGTCTCCGGGCTGGCAGACCTCCAGAGCTGTTCTCGCCAAACAACACACAGGGGCAGGGTGCAAGAAAAGGTCGACATTGCGTGTTAACCTTCTACGTGTGTGTGTGTGTGTGTGCGTGTGTGTGTGTGTGTGCGTGTGTGTGTGTACTTTTTAGGGCGATCGTGTGTATGCGTCCAGCAGTTTGAGCTTGAGAGGTCAGCACGGTCGTCATACGGAAATAAGCACTACACTTGCCCTCTGGCCTGCACACTCATGGTTTATTCACAAGGTTTGCATACTTGTTGTCAGACTGCTCATCTCATCCGAGCATTAGTATTGCTTAAAGCTTTGACTCTCAAATCTGTTCTTCCTCGCCTCCAACCCCCAACTGCCCTCAGCACACATGCTAATTCATGAGGCTGAGCTAACAGTGCTAACCCCCCGCCCTAACTGCATTTCATTGTTGTGAATATCGGCCTCTAATAGCCTCGACTCGCTGAGAATTCCAGGTATTTGGACAGCATCTGTGCAAAATTCCCATAATGTTCAGCTCTCTCGGTTTGCTCAGGTGTGTTTAGATATGATGGAAGTATATGTGTGCTAATGTACTGCGTTTATTAGCGTTAACAGGGGCAGTGCTATTATTAATGCCAGGCTCATGTTGCACCTTGACTTTGACACCCTCAAACTGCCGACTCCTGTGGAGCTGAGGGGGTAATTTATCGCGATGATGTCTGGATATGCGTGTGCGTGCTTGTAAATGAGTGTGTTTGTATGTGTTAGCGGTGGTATTTATGGCCATTAGCTTGTTAATGCTATGTACTTGTTTCTGGTTTCTTGTGTTTCCGGAGCCATGGGCCGGTGTTAGGTTTCTCGGTTTGTGTAGATGAGAAAACTGAATGACACGCGTAAAATCAGAGGAGTTTGCTGGGAGCACATTCACCTGAAAATAATCAATATCCGTGTAAATGTGTGCTTTATTTAGAATAATATCACGTCTTACTTGCCATTAATCAGCCCTCTGACAGGGAATCAATGCCATTATAGTGCTGGTTTCAAAGGCATCTGACTCCATTCACAAAAGCAATCATTTCACCGTATCAGAACACAGAGTTGTTTTCATTGGTTATTTTGGATCTGAATCATCATGTTTACGTAGCTTAAATTTGGTCTGAAACACAGTTGTTACCTGGGTGAGGACTTTTGAGAACAGCCAAAATAAATAAAAGCTAAATGCCACCAGGGCAATTACACTATGCTGACATTTTGCTGTAAAACTGCTAGAAATCTTATTTTACTCAGAGCAGTTTCCTAGTGAACGCATTATAAGATCTCTTTTTTTATGCGAGGGTCATCAGATGACCCTTAACTTGTAAATATACACCCAACATCAGCAATCCAAAGAGAAAAGACATGAATAAATGATCATCTTTGAAGTTATCCCTCGCAGTTTTACAGCATTCACCTCTAAAGGAAGCTGGAGGGATTAAAATTACAGTATACCCATCACCTGTTTCAGGAGGACGTTTCTCTTTTATGATTTGTGTTGATCCTCTTGTTAAGCACAGATGAATCGGAGGAAGCCAGCGATGGATGGAAACACTGTAATGATGAATCATAGAAACAGCTTCATAGGGGCTTTTTGTGTTATAAAAAATTTTATGTACAGAGTGCCTGTATTTAGGAGACACACTTTCAGTGGTGTAATATTTTCTTATGGTGAGGTCATGCCACTGAAAATGAAAGAACTGGCTATTACTGCTGATGGGACAGGTAGGAAAATGCTACAATGCACTGATGGAAGCTTTTCATGGAAAAGATCTGAAATGCCGACATTTTTGCAGGAAGAAATTGCACAGTAGGTGACCTTGACCCATGCATTAACACATACATACAGGTGCTACTTCAAAAATTAGATAACGCTGGAAAAGTTGTTTTATTCAGGCAATTCAACATAAAACGTTAAACATTAAAATGTTACTGTTACTTTCAGAGGCCTGACATTATTGTATTTAAGATCCATTTTATTTATTGATTTAAAGAAATATTCTAATTTTCAGAATTTTTTTATTTGAGGTTTTCTGAAGGTGCAAATCCTTAGTAGCAAAAACTAAATATTAGAGTAAATATAATGATTTACTTAATATTTGTCTATATATGTACATTTAATCTTTAAAGTTAAGTTAGAGGTACCTCTCAAAAAATTGGAATATCCTGAATAAGTGCCTGCAGTTCTCTGCATTTCTGTAACTTAACTTCAAAGATTAATGAACATAAATAGACAAATGATATTCAAATCAATATATTTACGCTTATATTTATTTATATTTTGCTGATAAGGATCTGCAACTTCAGAAAACCTCAAAATGAAAAATTCCGAAAGTTAGAATATTTCTTGAAATCAATAAAATTTTTAGATACAATAATATCAGGCCTTTGAAAGTAAACTCTTAGATCTCTACTACATAAAATGTGTTGGTTTCACCTTTTATGTTGAATTGCCTGAATAGAACAACTTTTCCAGCATATTCAAATTTTTCGAGTAGCACCTGTATTTACCTTTATATATTTATAGATAGATAAGTATGTAAGCTTCTTTCACTTCAGCTGTAGATTTCCATGTGGTGCAGGTAGTGTAGGTGGTGAGCTGGTGATATTTTAGGTAGCTGAACAGCTCGCTGCTGTAAAACCCATTTTAGCTACACTGAAAATATCTTGACTTAATGTCATATCGGAAACAACCATGCATAAGGCGAATTTCTCTCACATGCTTTTTAACAATACAATCATTTGTATTGTTTTAGTAGCTTCAGTGACACTAAATTCATATAAGTGATGACGATCATTTAGTCTGGGTCAGACAGAGACAAGGCTGCCGCTGCGCATGTGAAGTTGTAACTGCCGGGCATCATCCACACCACGTGGCAATTAGCATGACATGGAGGATGATATGTGGTGCTACTGTAAATGTCAGTGGGTCAGTGACGGCAGCCACCAACCTTCCCCCCACCAGCTTACGGGCAGGTGGTGGAGACGGGGAAACTCAATCAGCGGGATCTCTCACAGGCTGCTTTTGGAGTGTGCAGAGCCAGACGTACAGTCCATCCATGAAGCCACAGCTGGGCAGGGTGACTTATTGTGGTGGAGGTGGCAGATCTCGGGGCCTGAACTTGCAGGACGACTGAGGAGTTGAAGCTCAGGTGCTGGAAGCAAGTAGAAGAAGTGATGAAGACTGAGGAGGCAGTGGTGTTCAAACCCCAGGCACAGACGGTTCATAAGCAGCTACAGGTGGGCTGTTCGACACTTTCTGCTTCTGGTGAGCCAAGACTGCACGCTGGTATGCTGGCTATGTGTATTTGTCTGTGCAACTAGTCTCAGCACTCACTGCCAGCAGTTCAAGGCACTCGATGAAAACAAAACAGATTGTGAAGCTGCTCCAGTCAGCAAAGCTACTTTTTCTCTCCGATATAATAAACATTGCACATGTAAAAGACACATTTTTGATTGAGTTTGATATATCTGTCTATTTTGTTGTGTTACATGTGATGATTTTTGGCTGTACAGTTTGTGGCTCGTTTTCTCATGTTTCATGAGAGTGCAGGTTTGTGCCCTGAGCACTGCATGGCAGATATTTTTGTACCTTTGCTGGGCATATACATTTAGAAACAGAGCTTCTGCAGATAGTGTTTCCCATTTCACAGGGTCACTTTGTGCTTGCTTCAGGGGAGAAAATGCAAAACTGTGTCTTTATGGAATAAGGAAGTGGGATGTTATGTTACTGCTATGCACGTTAGGAGATGCTAATTTAAGTAAGCGTTTTTTTGCTGTGTTAATTATATTGGGCAAGCTCTGATACGCTACTGTCTGGTATGAGAGGGAACAAAGACATGGAGCAAGTCCAGAATGTCTTCACATCTTCATTAAAGGTTTGTCTTAAGTTGCTCAATTATATTTTAAAAAGTGCATGAAAGGAAACATTTATCTCTGGTTTACTATAAATACCCATTATTTCTTTGTTCCATGTCTGACAAACTACATTTGTGCTCTAAACTGTCATACTTATTAAACTGTGGTGATCAGTGACCGTATTAATGAGCATAAAACAAAGTTGGATGTTATGATCAGCACACATTTGGTTTGAATTTGAATCAGAGTTTTTTTTGCTGTGCATTACACTCTGACTTACATTGATTTGGGATGAAATTGGTCAAAGCAGAAATAGACTGGAAGGAAAATAACTCCTGACTGATGTGTGCCTGTGCAGGCGTGCACCCTCGCAGAGATAGAGAGAGCATCTGTCTTTCTTGGCACTGAGCTGAAGTGGATGGCATTGATTTAGACCTCTCTCATTCCTTCCTCTGCCGTGCTCCTCCTCTACCGCTCTCTCACTTTGTCGCCTCGTGCGGCTGCCATTCACAGCCACGCTCCCGCACATCACCTCTCGCGGAGACTTCAGAGCCAGAGTCGGCAGTGGAATTTTTGGCTTTCAGCGTCGCCCCGCTGGACTCTGCCAGGGCAGCTCACACTTTCCCGGCTAACAACTATCGCTCTGTGTCTGAATGTGGGCCTTTTGGAAGGACATTTAGGCTGTCAATTTTAAACAGGGAAAGAAAAGACTTGAGATGATGTGTTAGGCTAAAAATGGTGTGATTTTCCAAGGGGATTTATAGTGCTTCCCAATTTCTTGATGGGCAGCTGTATAGTAGATGCTAATCCTCTTGAACACATAACAGTAGAAGCACTGGTGCTAAGTCAGCTTGGCGTGAGGTAGTTTAATGGCTTGGACTGTAGTATCCTCATGTGGCCAGATCACAAACTGCAGCTCCCACTATAAATCCTACACATGCTGATATGGAAGATTATTTGATGAAAAACATTTTTGATGCATGTGTCAGCTTAGAAAGAGAGAGCGTGGTTTTTCTGATTTCATAAATCTATTCTTTACTTCCATCTGTGTTCTTGTAGGCCAGATAGATTTTTAAAAAATAGTATATTCTAAATGATACGTAGATTTCTTTGGGTGGGGTCAAAATGACTGGAAAAGCTTTGTTTCTGCTTGAAGCATTATCGCTTAAGATGAAGTTGTTGACTACATCTCCTGTTTCCATGACTTCACCACTCAGTATAGTACAGTATCACCACGTTTTGCCTAATAGCAAGACTTTTTCTCACTATTCAAATGTAAATTTTTTATGTCCTACTGATTTTTCCCTTTTTTGTTTGTGTTCAGCTGTTGATGTCATATTTTATTCACCTTTGTAGGACATTAGTGAGGCTGTGAAGACAAATAGTTGGTATACAGTATGTGAAGCAGTGGGATGCTGGTTTATGGAGCAAAAGCTGACCTGCTGATATCCACGAAAAGGCAGAGGATAAGCCTTTTAATTGCATTTTTTAGCTTCAATATGTACGTTTATTTTAAAAAGAAATTGCACTTGTGCACTACAGTACTTTTAAATGTGTTACTCACCAAACTGATCTTTACTTCTTTTGTTAGGATATACAAAATGTAAATGCATATTGTATACTGTAACATTAAAGACAAAGAGAAATAATATAGTAAATGATGTAACAATTAAAAAAAAGGAAATAATTCAGTTGACAAACTGCTGAAAGGCTGAAGTTTATCAATGTGACAGGTGCAGATGAACTCTCCATATATAACCATGAATGCATTGGGTTGTTGTATTTGTTGCCTGGCAACAAGTGAGTTAGTGATGTCACATGCGGGATTTGCAGGTGACTCAGGTGAACTTGCACAGTAAGTAACATTAATGGAAACTCACAGCTAGGGGTTCTTTATTTGGGTTGCAAAGGCGCCTCTTCGTGGTGGCACGGCCAGGATTGAACCATCTGTTGTTGCCGTCCCTCTCCCTTTACTGCCGCTGCTTTGTCTACAATCTCGTTCTGCCCTGAGACCTGCATATCGAGAGGCATATGTAAAGCATATGCTCCTGATATGATGCCTTCCTGATATTCCTGCCTATCCCTGTCAGTTCTCTAAGCTTTCCATTTTCCTACCAACCATCTCCCATTCCTCATGAGGATCAAGAGAAGAAGCTATTCCACCTTCTCGACCTTTCTCTCACTTTTTCCTCACACCCCCTTTCACTTATCTGAATTTGGAGCCTTATTTTGGAAACCGCTTTTGCTT
Source organism: Craterocephalus amniculus (assembly GCA_036024015.1). Classification (NCBI taxonomy): domain Eukaryota; kingdom Metazoa; phylum Chordata; class Actinopteri; order Atheriniformes; family Atherinidae; genus Craterocephalus; species Craterocephalus amniculus. Next base: position 3,526 of record JAVQJG010087824.1, on the reverse strand, counting down.
TGGTAAGTAAGTAAACCTTTATTTATACATCACCTTTCAAGATAAAAATCGCAAAGTGCTTCACAGTAAGAGGAGTTAATCAGCTGCTCCTACACATAAGCAGCTCCTCTGGAAGTACCAGCAGAAATAATTCCCAGAGCGCAGCATCCAAACCAGCATAGTAAATGATTTTTAAAAAGGCACAGTGAAAAGCTCATTAGAAAAAATCACTAAGATAAAAAAGAAAGATAATATAACAGAGATTATGCAATAATGAAATTCTTTCACATCACCTCAGCCTCTAATATGAACTATATCATGGTTTCCTTTCATGCTGACATTTATCAAAACAAATTACAGTAGTAATGTTATGACATTGTACAATGTTGCATATGAAAGGTAAAAGCTACAGAGGTGAAAAAAACAAATAAGACAACAGGGGAGATGAGAGGAAAGAGTGAGCATGAGGGGGCGACAGTGCTCTTGTAGGGGCCTATAACTGTCTGACAAGGCTCAGATTAATGAGCTCTGGTGTGTAATTAATCTTTGGTGGGCAGTTGTCTGTTTATCTGTCTCAAAGCTGACAGGAGGGATAACTGCAGAACATCAGACTGATCTCCTCCTCCTCTTCCTGCTCTCTGCCTCCTATTCCCACTCCGTCTTCGATAAGAAAGTTTTTAGGCGCTGTCACACTCACTTGGAGACTCATAAGAAGGATACGTGCTCCAAAATGCATCACACACATGTTCACACTGCTAAAGGGAGATATTTGCTATGATTTTATAATAATTTCAGTTCAACATAAATGTTCCAGTTTTTAGAGAATCATATTAAATAAGCTGGTTCTTAACTTTACTGCTGTAACAAACCAAAGGTCAGTGGATTTGGTTTGACTGTATTAGTTTATATTTTACTCCCTGTAATCATAAAAACATAATCAGTTTAGCTTGAAATCAGTCCTGGTCCGTCCGTTGAACTCCGTGTGACTAACAGATCCTTGCGCTTGAAAGTGAAGTCAAAAGTGAGTGGTTCATACTGGTTTGAGCTGCCAGCTATGGAGCATGGGGGTCAGGGCACAACATTACTGAATGGAGACATAGCCTGGATACAGTAAGGGGGCTGCACAGTCAGCTTCCAGCAGAAAGATGCACAAATACTATCCTCCAACCAAAGATAAATGAACACACTCAAATCTCTTTGATTGCCAGAAAAGCCCCAGTTCAGCGTCCGCATTTTATCCAGAAAAGCATAATGTCATAGTGATCCACAAATAATGCAATATATGTAGGGATTTAAATACAAATACAAAATGTATAAAACAGTTGCCAGGAATGGACAAGTGTTGTATCTGTTTAGCATCCAGATATTTTTAGAGCCATGCTGGTGTAAAACATGCAGAACTATTATCTTTAAGCAAGATAAGCAAGATAATAAGCAAGACTCTACAGTCTGTATACACCCTTTGGCCTCCATTTTCTTCTATTGAACAGGATTTATCATACTAATTGTTATTTTTTAAGGTACTGCAAAGGAAGTAATATTTCTTATCAGGAGACAGAACGTCTAGTTTGCATAGATCACCAAGCCTGGTCCTTAAGGTCTGCTGTCATGCAAGTTTTAAATGATTCTCTGCTTCAACACACCAGATTAATCTTCATGGCTAATTAAATCGTACAAAATAGGCAAAGAACGTATCACTAATGCACCGAAAATAAGTTTGAATTCAATTTAGTGAAGACACTTTCGATGAATAGAGTGCTCTCTTTTTTGAATGTAAGAGGTTTTGTTTTTCTTTTGATTGTTAGAAATGTTGGTTGTGGTGGGGGAAAAGGAAAATTTTGATGAGAGGGGTCCTTCTTCCCTTTGGTGCAAGTACTGGTGAGAATCTGGGCTTGTTCTTTCTAAATGTGCCAGCCAAGGTGATCGTCTCCTTCAATAACTGCAGACTGAGTTCCTGAGAGGGGGAGAAATGGTCATGTAACATTATGCCATCTCACATCAAGCACAACGTGCATGATTTGTTGTTGTTGTTTTCTCTGGGCCTCCAGTGGTTGGCTTTCTCATGTATCTGCCTCAGGTGGCATCACAGACCATCCATATCTTGTAAAATTTCATATGTTGCTACTTTCTGGGCGTTTTCTGTCCGAAATGCATTTTTATCTGCAACACATTTATAGGCTGAATGTAGAAGTGTTCCTAAGCGTTAGATTACTATCTATTTCCTCTTAATGTTAGAAAGAGTGATGCAAAAGTGTTTAAAATATTTCATCTTAATCGATAGTCAGTTCTATATAAACCCTGCAGGTTGTGATGTTTCTAGGTCTTTTTTTTTTTGTGTGTGTGTGTGTGTGTGTGTCTTGTTTTGCATGATCATGTTCTTTATCATTTTCAGAATGGGTCAGAGATTTCTCCAGAAACTTTTCAACTCATATGATTTGTGGAAGATTAATAAAGGTCTATATAGTTAGGTTTTATATTACATTATCTTAGATTGTTGAATTGTTTGCCCAAAAATTCTTTCAAAGAGTGGTGAATTCCCTCTCATTTTTCCACATGAAAGACCCAACAGGGTATTTGTTATTAATTTTACTATCTTAATTTTTCAAGTAAGTGTTCATCATCCATTTTTGTCCCAGCAGAAACTTCTTCTTAACACAGGTCATTAGCTTTAGACATATGTATATAATTAAGAAAAAAACAATCTAAAACATTTGTGTGGAATGTGTACTATTTGCAGTTAAAACTTAGCAATTAAATAATCGACGCGTTGCACTTTGTTGACTAGATTGTTTTTCTTTTTAATCTTATTTTAGCTTAAAGATACGTCCTTCTACTTTTAACTATGGATGTTTATTGCTTCTGTGAGAAACTTAAGCAGCCAATTTTCTGTCAACTTTATGAATAATACGATGAAATATAACCTGAAAGTGGACTGTTTTAGTTAAAGTCTCGGATGAGTGTTTTTAGGGCAGCCGAGCTCCCCTTAGTTCCTCCATAATTGAAACTACGTGTGTATTGATAGATTGACAAAACAGGCCGAATGCGGTAACAACTCTGCTTGTTTTATGTCTCTGTCTATTGAAGCGTGTACAATGTTGGTAGGAAGAATGATGACTAGTCATAGTTGTGACAAGGAATGATGATGATGATGCTGATGATGCAGCTGTTTCTGCAGAATCTGCTTTGTATTGGCGATGGTAGAGTATGGGCAGATAAATTTGTAGTCCTTACTTTATAACACAAGGGGTCACTGTTGTTTTTACATTAAGACTTTGAAAGTTATTCGAAACTTCTCAGATACTTTTTATTTGGGTTGAAGTTTGGTGGCGATCAGTGGTAGAAACTTGATTACATTTTAAAACCAAGCAATTCTAACCAGGTTGTGAGCTACAGTGCAAATTCTTATAAATTGTTTGATTTTATTCTCTGCACGAGTGTTTGCATAGAACAAGCTTTTTTTCCTCTGTAATACATAATAATCGGCTTTAGCAGAATCATTTTTCAGTCCGACTTCATCATTAAATATTGCACGATGGTATCCGCTCAT
>JAVQJG010087792.1:0-12328 GCA_036024015.1 Craterocephalus amniculus | reverse complement strand
TCTTCTTATGAAACAAAAGATACCTTATGGGAAAAATAAAATATAACCTGAAAGTGGAATTTTTAGGGCTCCCCCTAAGGGGGTCAACTGAGTGTCTATAGGGGAGCTCCTCTGCCTTTCAGGGGAGCTCAGCTGCCCCCGGCTCCCCTGTAATTCGAACCCTGATTGTGGTGCATTTTCAGGAAAAATTACATCAAAACATAAAATTCTGACTGTGAGCAAAACATGAATGAAAGGCTGCTTCTCTTTTTTAATGTAAATGAATCAAATTAAATGGAAAAATCAAACAGTCTTCTATTCTTTACAAAGATCATCCTCATCTAATGTGGTTTCGGCGGATGCTTCTACAGTGCAGGCACACGTTTCAGTCCTGTTAAGTACCGTCTGCCATGAGTGTACTGCAGTCCATTTCAAATTACCGACAGTCAGTTTTATAGCCTTATGTCTGTCTATGTCAGGAATATACAGGAGGAGTTTTGTTATATTTTTCTCCCATTTTGCAATGACATCCAAGAAAGCACTTCAATATTTTGGCCAGGTTTTTGAAATTATACTTATCTACAGGGATAGATGATTAGCCACGAGTGTTTCCAGATCATATCTTGAACTCATTTCCACAAGGATAGTTGAAAAACCATGACTGTGTGTAGATCATATCTTATATAGCTCATATCTCACATAACTATATCAATATGATGAATTTGGGGTCATACAGGTCTTTATAGACCACATCCCTCATTAAACCCTGTTTTACTTTCATGAATTTAATTAAACTGGACTTGGTGCATTGCATTACAACCCAATCAGTGAGTTTTACATATGCAATGTTTTATCTCCAGTTTAAAAGCTATGCTATTGCCTTCTGGAAATAGTCTTTGCATTACAATTTCACTTCAATAAAACTTTGATTTTTATTTCTCAGCAGTTACTGAAATGGCAGTCTTAGCACATGTATATATTTGATAAACTGTTGTGTCAACCTGACTCTGATCCATAAACTGTGTGCGAATCCTAAATCCAGCATTTCATTCCTTGTTTAAAGTTTATATGATTGTCTTATTGGGAATAATATTATATCTCTACAGTAAAGGTTAATCAATTTGCTATATGATTAAGAAACTTTTTTTATTTCAGGTCTTCCAAGTCCTTCCTTTAACAGTCTTTGAAAGTCAATGAAGAATACAATTTGGCTATAATAATTTGGCTGAACCTAGGAGTGCACTGAGGACAATAATAAGCAGGTGAAGGAAGTGGGCTAATTGAATCCAGGTGAGCCGACAAGTAGAAGACAAAAACTACAGGGGAAATATCTTCAAAATAAAACAGAAAGGACAAAAATTAATGACAAGATTAATAAAACTCAACCAACACAGGTCATCACAATTGTGAGGCACAAGGCTTGTAACACATTAGTGGTTGAAAAATATCCCAAGGCACTGAAAATCCCCTGACTTGGTTCAGCAACTTACCCCTAAAGCAGCAATCTAAGTAATGATGACAGTTTATCATTTTAAACCTAAATTGTCTGACAAATTCCACTTAAACAAAATTTTAAAAAGACAACTTAATTAATGTCATAATTATTGAATGGTGTGATCAGGTAATTATATCCCTAAATATGTAATTAATTTTACTCATCCCCTTTCTTAAATTTCCTTTGCCCATTTATTTTTTTTAATTTTTTTTTACATATGTTTCATGTTCACAATCACTTATAGGGCTATAGAGAAAAAAAATATATGTTAAGAGGGATATCGAGCGCAAGAGCAGTTTCAAAGTAAGCGTGAAACAAGAAGCAAGCTGCAGAAATTATAAATTGTGCAGGGCAAACAGTCTGGGACTCAGGTCACACAAACCAAAGATGGTCTGCAAGAGACAAACTGTGGAGGATTCAAAAGTCAGAGTCAGGAGTTTAAAAAGGTCCCTTTGCTCTTACCCATCCCAAATCCATCACTTTCCATTTAGAAAGCACCTCTGCTCTCCACACTACTAGTTGTTATGAAGTGCAGCTTTTATCCTACCTTATATCGAGCTATACAGTCACAAACTTCCAGCAGTGGCTGCAGGGTCAAAGAGCGGGAGCTCAAGCAGAAGTCATTACAAAACAATTAAAGGTGTGAGGAAGCTGCTGATTAGTTTTGGCTGAGAATTGTCCTGAAATTGCAACAAATTGCAACGAAATAGAAAATAGAACTGAGAAGAAAATCCAAGAATTTATTCCTTTTTTCCTATTTTACCTTTACTTAAGCATAATATTCACAATATTCTTTTAAAATATATCAGTTGATTTTGTATTATTTATGAGATAATCAATCACCTGCTAAACTAATTAGTGTCTTAGTTTTACATTCATTAGACTTAAACCACTTCTTAATCCTTGATTTATTGTCATGTCCATTCACGTTATTTGGGTGGTGCATTTACCGTATATGGCAATGATTAAGTAAAGGGTCTGCTGAATCATGACTAAATTTGAGAATAAAAAGCAGGCTTGTGGATGTGCATGCAGTGTTGTAAAAATTGGATTATGAAGCGACACATTGTATGCAGTTATCTAAAAACCTATAGCAAAAAGAAATTTTCTGCACATTGTGCCACATAGTTCAATGACTATGAATCTAGCCCCTGACTTTGATCATGACTCAGTTAAGGTGCTCTTCGAACTACAAATCAAAGGTGGATGTATCTTTTTTACTTACAAGCATTGAATATTACATCAATAGTATGACGAGTTGTAGTATTTTATGTCATCCATGTAGATGGTTTTGGTTTATCCCCTTCTACTTTTACTTATAATTTATCATTTTTTACAGAGCGATTCAGAAATGACACTCCATGAAAGTATTTCATATTACACAAAATTGGAAATAAGGAGAAGAGAAAAAGGATACACCATACAGTGCATTCTATCTGTCATGAGACAACCCAATGGTAAGCCTCTCTGTTATCAAGTAATGAAGAACAAGCTGGGATGTTTGTACTGTTTTAAATTTGCATTCGATGAGCAAAACCAACAACACTGATATCAGGGGAGACCACACAACCCATTCACTGCAAACTCTGCATAATGAGTCATGACTCTTCCTTATTAATGGTGAAATGTTGGATTTCTTCTTAATAACAAAGCACCAGGGAAGCCTCATGTAAATTTGACAAAAAATAAAGAATCCCTTGGTCTATTATAGACTGTATTCTGAATGTGAAAAAAGCACAAATTGAATCTTCCAAGTTTAAATATTACATGACAAGAATACCATATTTGCACAAAGCATCTTTGCTAGGCAAACAAAGCATGGGTCATTTGAGAGTATATTTTAAAGACCCTCTTTCATTTTCTAAATTAAGTAAATAACTTGTTACATCATATAAATTGATGCAACGGAGCATGAAGTGTTTCATGGTTAGCGAGGAGGTGAAAAGATCAGACAGCGGGACTCACTCATGGGTGCACCGAGAGCCAGTGCACGAGGTCGATACACAACACAGTCCCTGTGGAAATGCACAGTGCTACAGATCTCTGCAGCTCATAGTCAGGCCTTATTAAAAACCAGGGCTAGGCAAGTCTCTGCTGAATATCACAACCCTTTATCTTTTAATGTGCTAGCTGAGCAATGTACCACATTTAGCCAGTCCTGCCAAAATGCTGTCACTTGGTGTATAATTTTCACAAGCCTATTTATTTATCTTCATTTGAGGAAAGCTTATCGCTTTGAAACACAGGACTGCTGAATCCTCACATTAGAAGCCGTTTCATTCATTTAAATAATGTAGCTCGTGAAGAGAATTGTAACGGGGCAAATTAACAAACATTCATATTCAGACGCCACCTGTGTTTGTGAAAGGATCTTCTGAGTGTGGAAAAGGAGTCGGTTTCTCACCCAAACAGCTGGCTGTTATTATTAGTGCTGTTCCAAGAATGTAAAAACAGATGAACAACATTAAACAGCTGTAATTTAAAACATTTAACAATTACCCATCGGAAATTAGCACCATTGTGGCAGCATTCATTTAAATTTATTTTCTCCTAAAATGTACGCACATTAGGCAACTTTATGGCACAGACTCTTTGGTGTTTGCATTTTAAGAAGTAATTTCTTAATGACATTCAGCTTTATATGAGAAAAAACAACAGTTTTTTTCTAAACCTATTAGGCATCACAGAGAGGAATCGATTGTCATCAGCTTCGGCACCTTCAAAGTTTGAAAAAGGTACTTTAAAATGATCCACTTCATTAGTACCATGAAACCCAAACGCAAAAACACACATTTAGTGACTGCAGTGGATAAAATGTTCCAGTTATCTGGATGTCATTAATATAAAAATCACATTTATTCACATCAATTATGAATTTGCAATATATCTAGGTTGAAATACCTCAAAGTCCTCTATCCCATCTTGACCTGAGTAGATTTTATTTAAAGAAGGCTTATAAAAAAGTGAAAAATCAACCTTGAGAGAGGCAATACCTATACTGTGGCATTTGAATTGACACACATTGTTCACTATGTTTTGAATAATGGAGCATTTAATAAACAAAATAACAATGTTGGGATGCGGATTTTGTGGTATTCAGTTTATATTTTGATGACTTATAGCTAGACTGGGCAGGTTTAGGTTATGTTATGGTCCTGGTCCTTCGCACTGACCAAGACACACAAATACTCTACAACTTATAAGGCGGGTGGGACAATACATCGATCTACAGTACATCGATACATCGATCATATGGTCAGTGAGTCAATGATATCGATCCAAAATCCTAACATCGGCCAAAAATAGAGTAACCAGTCATCAAACGCACTTTTATTTAGAAAACATTTTCGTCAGCTCAAGAATAAAGAGAGGTTAAATGATGATCTAGTTGTTTTTTGTGAAGAATGGAAATAACTGTGATCAATCACTCATGATATTGCTTTACTGAATATAGTTTTATATTGATCGGAGGATCATAGATCAAATCAAAGCGAAATCAAATTGTGACCGAATTTGAGATAGCAGCAAACATTAAATCGCTGTATCAATATTGTATCATAACGTGATCAAACCAGTGATTCCCAATCCTGATACTTTTGGTTATAGTGCATGTTTAAAAAAATGCACTCCTTGTCCATCAGGATAAATTTAAGGATTTTACTTTTTCACATTTTGCATTGAGACAGGGTTGCATAATACTGTAGCACTGGCTCATCCTCACATAATTCGTCACATTACATTATAAGGCAAAGATGGGTTATCCAAACTTTGTTTATATAGTACAACTAATGGGAGAGGTTTAGTTATGAATTTGGAAACAGTTTGATCTCTGGTTTTAAACATTTATTTGAGAAACTGCTAAGACACAGAGTTAGGAGTTGAGTCATGAGTATGCAACTGAACAATTTCAAACAAGTTCCAGTAGTGGTCCTCCCAAATTCTTAAAAGTGAAATAATCACGTGATAATCTGTCACATGATCTTCATGATCTTGATCCTTTAGGATATAACCAGGGTTGATTCCAGTTTCAGATGTTTAGGGGTACTGAGCTCCAGGCAAGATAAACGTCCCTGTTTTGTACATTTTAACATGATTTGCTGTCAGATTTGTTAAAAACAAAACACGTTTTAGGAAAGTCTGTGACTAAACTATCAAATCTGATAACAGGTTATTTAAATGCGTAGGCACAGCAAAAAAGGTATTGAGAGGTAGAAGCAAATAATTGAATAGAATATTTTATTAAAGTGTCATGCACACATGTGCCCAGCCCACATGGGCTTATGACACAAAAACAATATGGAAGAGGACCATCCATCCATCTTTATAACACTCTAACAATGAAGCAATACTCTGAGCAAGATCATTACTCAGGATACAGAGTGTTCAATCTGAGTATCTATGCTTTTTCTACATATCTGGTCACAGCAAAAATGTCATTTTTATAAACAACCAACCCAACATATCACCTCCTGCCAACCAAAACTAATCCGGTTTACTATGCTAAATTTTATCAAACAAAATACGTCTTACATCATTGTTCAGTGGACAACAAACCATAAAATGAAATTCATCTTCAACCAAATTTAAGTCACACACAAAACACAGGCTTTTCTCTACTGGGGCACCTTTGTAGTGACCCTCCTCCACCTCTAGAGGCAGCACTCCTGCTCTGAGCTGAGCACACAAGGACCTCTGCCTCCTTTTTAAATGACATCTAACAGATTTCTGAATATAACTTCGCAATTTTGGTTTATTTAACAATTCTGATTTTTCCACTGCTCCTTATCACTTTCAAACAATTGTGCATCATATTTGGGTTTTAGCCAGATACTTACATCACTAATGCTCATCAGGCACTTAGGACGTGCAGAGAGGCTCAGTTGGGAAAGGTGGACTGGATCAAACCATTATTGTGGCAGGGGAGGTTGCTGTATAGTTGCTCTTAAGATATTAAGTTTCAGCCAAGTACTGCATGGTTGTTACATTTTTCTGTTTTTTTACAGTCAAATAAATAAATGAAAGCTTCGACAACCCCAGAATGGGTTGAAAATATATATGGTTATATGACAGTTAATAAAACCATAAAAATATGATTTTCTAGACATGAAAGTCAAGATGAGTTCTTAATTAAAAGATGCAAATGAAGGGTGATCAAGAGAGAAAAACATACACACAAATGTATAAATATTCATATTTATGTGTCTGCATTTGTATATGTGTTCCTTTATTCATCAATCTTTATTTGCATCTTAAAGAGCCTGTCGTCACTTTCATGTTTGCCTTCCTCCAAATTCAATGTTGTTGCATGTATTTGCAAGTCCGCTCATCTATTCTAGATTCTTTTCATATTACTGCTCTTTATGGGCTCAGTTACATATTGCATGGACCGTAAACCAAAACGCTTTAACGTCCAGTCTGACTGTTTTCAACATGTATGATCCCACATCCAACGCAGGGGTTATGTCCTAAAAGGTTCAGGGCTGCAGTAAAAATATGAAAAAGGCTCAACTCATGTTCTTTCTAAATGTATCATCCATCACAAACACCTTCCTCTGACCTCCAGTGATGCATAAATGTTGCACCTCCCACTTCTGCAAATGACATAGCTGAGAATCATAAACCAGGCGGAAATTACCTTTCCTCAAAAACATTTAAGTAGGAAAAATACAACAACGAACAAAAACATAAAATATTCAAACAAAATTTCATCAACAGGACCCCTGTTCTGCCTAATGTTTAAGGAAAAATCCGCAATGGGCCTATCTGTACTTGAGCAAATTGCAAATAAAGTCTTGAAAAATATCCACAATTGACCCCTAATGTTATTTTCTTATATTACTTCATTTTATTCTTTCAGAACAAGACATAATAAAGTCTCCTGAGCATTAGGTAAATTTCAAGCCTTTTTGATTAATTAATTAATTTATTGCCATAGCTTTTTTTTCTAACCCAGGGCTATGGTGTGGTCTACAGTAAGCTCCAAGTTCTGAACAAGATTAAGACTGAGAAGTCATTGTTATCTTGGATATAGTGAATACAAACCCCAAAGCCCTCTCAGTTGCACAGTGGTTGAAACATATTTGTTTGTAGTATCTACCTGCCAAGTCTTGCTAATAAAGAATAATCCCTCTACAACTTCCTGAATCCCCTGTAAATAAAAATATAGGGAGGATTTTGGTGGACTTGGACTTGCTTCAAAAAGAAATGTGTCTCCATGAAAAATGCTTTCAGAGTTGAGTGGTAAAATGACAGCAGTGTCATAATCTGCTCCAGTTTGGGCTTTTTAGAGCTTTTTTTTCTAAGAGCAAAATGTGTCTGTAACTATGTTTTCTTATTTTGGCCTTCTTCTGCTGATTTTCAGTCAGCTTGTTTTTTAACCTGTTTTTTGCATGAAAGGAAGCCCTGAAGCTTTTAACATCTTCCCAAACAAGCTAAACACATCTGGCAGTCTCTCCACTCGGCTGTTCTCTACAGGAGGAGCTGTGTCAGACACTGTGGATGCATTACTGTCCATTGATTCAAGCTGGTCCATGTTGGATGGAGACGATTTGTCTGAATCTGGACTGATGGAAAAACATGCCACCCTCTTGTTTTGAAATCACTTTTCTGTGTTTCTTTTCAGTTTAGCCAAAATGCAAATGCACCTCCAGAAGTTACAGGTCACTCACTTTGTTACATGACACAGGTGCTTGACATGAAAAATCATAAATCATAAACAGGCCAACAATGTACAATGAATTCCATTACATCAGATGAGTGATGCATCACTTTAATTTATAAAGCGGATGTAAACACACAGTCGGGGAAAGGATCAATGACTTCTCCTCTGTTTTTCATTTTAAGGCTGCATGCCTGCCCCTGTTCTTCACAATGAAGAATGAAAACAGAGCTTCTGTAATAATGTTCTCCACTATTTAAAAATAAATAAAAACAAATATGCATGAAGTAGCTAGAAGAGCCCTCCTGACAAACTGAAGTGTTTGTGGTACATTTCAGGCCCTGGTATACCCTCATCATTTTTGCTGTAGGGTTGATATCATAGATTAAGTGCTGCAACAATTTGCAGCGGTGTTGATCTTGTAATCAAAAAGATCTTAATGAGATGATCTATATCATCAAGCCAATGGAGATATATTTTAAATTGGTAGATCCCTGGGATTTGTTCTGTGCATTCCTCATATAACATTTTAACAAAGAGCGTAAAGAATTGATACATCCTTATTAGTTATGTTGCCAATTAATCTTGTTTCAAATTAACAGTATCAATCAGTCAGTTTTAAGGCTGCTGTATGAATGTAAAATACTGTTTTTTTGGTTGGAGAGCCCACTGACTGGCTGCTACGTTAAGGTCAGTCTACCCCAGGCTGTTGCTATACATGTAGCTGCTAGCATCATATATGAGTGAGGAGGGACTGAATAAAAAACTCAGTGTATACCGCTTTGGGTGCCTTAAAATGCCCTGTATAAATCAAATAAAATTATTATTATTTATATTATTTTAGGAAAGCACTAAATATGACAATTGACAAATAGAACAATTATAAGCTAATGTAAGCCTAATATAAGCTGTAAGTAGCTTCCTTGGAGTGATCCATTCACACTCTTACCTCTGCAAAATCTGCACATCAAATTTTGAACTTTCTGTGTGCGAGCACATAAGCAACTAATTTATAGCGAATAGGTGCACCTTATAATAAAGTGTTACCATGTATATCAGGGGTGTCCAGCTCCGGTCCTCGATGGCCACAATCCTACAGGTTTTCCATGTCTCCCTGCTCCAACACACCTGACTCAAACAATTTAATCATTGTGTAGAACTTAATTTGCTCCTGGATCAATTTAACTTAAGTCAGGTGTGTTGAAGCAGGGATACATGGAAAACCTGCAGGACAGCGGCCCTCGAGGACTGAATTTGGACACCCCTGATAAAATCATTAAAGTTTTGCTATATTGTTGCAAGAGGACTGAGGGCTAAATTATGTCTACTTCCATAATTTCGGTATGCCCAAGTACAGTGGTTATTAAGAAAGAGAAAAGAGTGACAAACAGTAAAAAAAAAAAAGTTGCTGTTGTCATTACCGTGACATTTAAAAACACTAACACACTTTTTAAAGTCATTTCTGTCTCACCATGCAGTCTGTTTTCAGTTTTTCCTTCCTGTTTTCTTTTTTAAAGAGAAGCAGGACTGATAGAAGTGCTAATGCAACATTTAGGTATTCCACACGAGTCCTGTGGTCATTCTCTTTTGATTTTTGCAGTGGCTGTGATGCATGGGCAATGCCGGCTGAGTTTAAATCAAAATGGTTGTGGTTGATTAGGCTGAGGAATTGATAGGAGTTAGCCTCCTTAAGCGATGTGCCCAGTGTGCCAATAATGAACACATACAGTACAGTGCTTTGGGAAAGTCACACAGCAAGAAGACAGAATCCTGATTGCCCCTGTCAGTCATTATTTAAGTGCTGACCTCTGTAGTGTGCAAGGGCTCTCCACTTTCCCAGCCCACTGTTTTGAGGTTTCTTTGAAAATGCAAGGCCAACTGAAAAGTTAACAATGTGTGTGCATTCCTGACTTTCTCTCTTGCAGCTTTCAGAGGACTTAAACTGCATATTAAAGGAAAAATGTAACACTTTGGTGTGTGTTTTTGTGTCACCGTGAGAAAAAGGAGAATGTTTGGTATTTGCGAAATAAGCCCCACACATTGTGATATCCCATTGTGCAGGTAGAAGGGACAGTTACATAAAAGCAGAAATGTTATGCATAATGTGATTACAGTCTCAGCAGAGAGAGAGAGAATTGGAAACACATCTCATGCCTTTATTGGACACTTTCATCAAATGCCAAGCCAGAATAAATTTTTCACGGCATAGCAAAGTGTTGTCTTCTCAGCATTTCCATGCTGCTGAAGAGCCCTTGTGGGAGCAGCAGGTGCATTTTGATCTCAGCACTGCTGCTCCTGCCCCTCTCAGAGCCGCCTGTCAGAGTGCCTCTTACCTCTGTACCTTGTTCTCTTTACTGCAGACTGTTTCCCTGATATTCAACTAATGAAGCATATCTGCCGTATTTCACACCTGCTCATAGCTTGTGTGTTTGGATGTGGAGCTTGGATTTGGTCTAGTATTTTTCTATTATATGTACAGATGAGCCATTAAAATGGATGAGAGAATAATTTGAACAATTCAGACAAATCTGAGTCAAAGCTCACTCTGGAGCAACAACTGAAACACTTGCTCACATAAGTAAGAAAATACAGCACTATTAGAGTAATATTCCAATCCAACCTATAAAAAAGTGCCTGTTGACTTATAAATCCCAATCTTTTTTTTCTGGTTTGTGATTCTATCAGTGCTTTTAGAATATAGGTATGTGGTTAATAATGAAAGCCAATAAAAGCACTCGCTTCTACCAATAAAATTTTATTTTATGTTGCTATTTACTTATTTTCCATATGTCATGTACATATCACTTCTTTGATTTCTAAACCGAGATATGTTTGTGCATTTAAAGAAAAGTAAAATTAAGACTTTACACTGTGAAATGGTCAGAAGTAGAAGTGGAGAAGAACCATTTTATCCAGGAGCTGACCAAAGGTCACTCAGTTGAAAACAGATTTTTCAGTAATAATTAGTGCACTTTGGGTACATTCTGAGTGTTTTGTGCACATTATGGTTTTCACATACAATTTTACACTGTTTAAAATGGTATAACAATGGTAAGGTTTCAGATGAAAGAACAGGGAAAGTGTGGTCCAGTCTTAAAGGAGAACTTTGGTATTTTTCAACCTGTACCTATGTTGTAGCATGCTACATGATCATTTACTCACCAAGACAGTTGTGGCGCAACTCGAACTCCATCAGAAAATATTTAAGTGAACACGCGATCATCATAAATCCATATAACGGGAGAGATCGGGCAATCGGTGCTCGCCCACTAAATAAGGCATTATCTGCCACAAAATGCCTTCTTTTTACCAATGTGTTGTTAGCAATTGCTAGTCGAATCCCTCCGTGACCTGTATGAAGCCTGTACTTCCTTTGTTGTTGTTATTCCGGGGTCCTTTCAAGCCTTTTTTGGCTGACCTGCAAGGTCCTGCAACAGCGATTACATCACTACCATACGCCAGTGCTAAAAGGGCGAATTCTATTGTTTGATAATGTCTCCCCACACTCACAGCCCCCCTCTCAGTGCTCGTTTTTGGGTTTTCTGGGAGTCACGAGACTCGTGACACTGCTAAGATGGAAAATGTAGGAACCTCCAATGAGACTTTTTTCAGTTCCTAAGAAACGTACTGGTCACAGTTTTATTATCATGAGGTAAAACAACTGATTCACACAAATCCATTTTAAAATGAGTTACTTCCATCATATAAAGCCCCTATACTTTATACCAGGTCTTAATAGTCGTTAGCTTGCTAGTTACTGCTGAAACATAACCTGCACTTTTGCAAATAAAAGCTTGTTTTTGTCTCCCTCCAAATGACAAAAATAATGCATTAAGCTCATTTCCCCGAATCAAAAAGTATAATTATGATTATAAACTTTATGAATAATACCGGCTAGAGGTGCAGTATGATGATAATGTTAATTAAAGGAAAGTTGTTACAGGAAAGAAAAAGGTTTTACTGGCATCATTATACCGACTTATGACACAGCATTGAACATTAACATTACAGCAGATATTCAATTAGCTTGTATGAGTCACTGGCCAGCTGCCAAACTAGCTAACATTAGTACAGGAAACTCCATCCATCCATCCATTTTCTGAACCGCTTAATCCAAGTGGGTCGCGGGTGTGCTGGAGCCTATCCCAGCTATCAACGGGCGAGAGGCGGGGTACACCCTGGACAGGTCGCCAGTC
>JAVQJG010087790.1:0-12519 GCA_036024015.1 Craterocephalus amniculus | reverse complement strand
TGGACAAATATGCATGTTTACTCTGCGATTCGGTTTTTGCTTTTATACTGCTTTGATAATTACTTTTACTACATGCCTTTGAAGCCATGCTAACTAGCCGTAGCCTGTTCAAGACAACGTAAGATGCCTCTGTTTACAACATTCTTCTTCGTCTGTCACCTAGTTTCTCGCTCTGGAGCTCCCCCTATAGCTTTGGGGTGCGCACTGCATGGTAAACATACCCAGACTTGCATTGATCCGCTTTAAACTCCGAGTTACGTACTAACAAAGTTAACGGGAGTTAACCAGCCAACAGAGGTAGGCAGGTTTAAGACACGAAGCGCTGTTAGCTGGCTAAAAACTGCAGTTATGCTACGCTAGGCCTCATTTTCCCAGATATCTGGCACCTGTCAATCAAAAGGACACACCCCTAATAATGAGGAATTTTGGGATTAAATAACATCTAAACGGAGGCGCTAGAATTTTTTTCACTCCCCTCACAGTTGTCGTGAAGGTAAACCTAACATTTTAAAACCTAAAATGTTTTTTTGTACCAGACTTAGGGCTGGGCAATAAATCGATTTTATCGATAAATCAAATTTGCTATTAATGAAAATTTAATTTTTTGAAAATCGAGATTTTCTTAGCCGGAAATATTTTGCCGACGTTGCCTTCCTTCACCTGTACAACTGTATACGTCAAAGTTATATTTTCATTGTTTACAGTGTCAGGGCCTGCCAGCTTGTTTTACAAGTTTGTTTCACAACTTAACATATCTGCTTTTTTAATTTAGGTCAACTTTCTGAATGAGTGATTGAAATAAAAGCATGTTTTCCCATAAAATCTAATTTTTGTGATCTGTTTTAAAGAAAAAGACAGGAAAAATAAAGAAAATCGATTAAAATCGAAAATCGGATTTGGTTTTAAAAAAATCTGAGATTTTATTTTTTGGCCATATCGCCCAGCCCTAACCAGGCTATTAACATGTTTAATTCTGCTGTAAAGTTGGCCTTTTTAAACATGGCAGCCAATGGGTTATTGCTCTGTTTCACTGATCAATCAGGGGACTTTCCAAACCAGAGATGTCACACACCAAAAATGTTAATGTTATAGTAGTTAGCCATCACCGACAAATACCGACTAAATATCTTTTTAAACAGGTGGATTTTAATGGTTTTCCTCACACCTGGAAAGTGAAGTGTGGAAAAATAGGAATATTTAAAATTCTGTAGTTGGTACCTGCAAAGCAGCCGTACATTCATCAGCCAGGCCTTGAACAAGGTAATACTTGGCCTCAGCGAGGAGCTCCTCAGTTTCCCGACGGCTTTCTGGGAGTGGGACTGCGCCATCTCTGAGGTAGTTCAGGATTGTTCCGAAGTGTTTCCCGCAGCGATCGATCAGAATCCAACCTATATATATACATTAATATATACAGATCATATATATATATATATATATATATTATATAAAACAGATCACATTGAGTAATGACAGAACAATTTTAAGTTTTCACCCATATCTCACCTTCACTATCTGTGAGCACCTCCATCCTGCCACTGAACATCGCTTTAAGCATTGTGTCTTGCTTGGTTAGTGTCTGCATCGTAGTGTAGTACAGCGCTCCACCCACATTCAACTTTACATACTTAGAGCTAGGGCTGGATCCTTTGAAGGATGTAGTCCGTGTTGTAGCTGCCGGCACTGCCGAGCTCACCACACTCTCTCCTGACATCTCTTCCTGAAACAACAAAATATAACACACAGTGATACATGGAAGTAATATTGCTGTATAACAATGGGTCAATTAAAAAGTCAGCTTGCATCTCTGAATATTGGTTGAGAAAAAGCATCACTAAAGTACATTTGAACGGATGTGCCAATATGTGTTTAGTTTATCTTTGGCTTTGTGGCATAGCTGTCTGAGACTTTTAAAGCTTGTTGAAAAGTATGACAATCTGATGTTTAAGAAATGAAATTTAAAAAAAGTAAAAAACAAAACTGAATTATCTGACAATGAGATGAGCTTGACTTTATGTAAGGTGCCTATAAAACAATCTATCTATCTATCTATCTATCTTATATCTGCTATAGGTTGTTAGATACTGAATCATGGGAAGTACTTAGTTTTCCACACACTGGTTATTCATAATGTACTGGAGCAATTATAAACTAATGGTCCTAAAGGTAATGCAATGTTATGAGTTTTAACAGGTTAAGAAGGTACATAGTGTGTGTAGGCTTAAGATACACGGAGGAACCGTTGTGCGTGAGCACTTCGGCCATTAATTCGTTTTTTTTTTTTTGTTTTTTTTATTACTGTAGGCTGGTTTTTCCATTGTGGTTCCAATCTATTAACAATAGTAAGTGACTTTTACAATGCCGCTATGTTATACACAATGACTGTCGCTGGTTTTCAATCACATCGGAATTATATATATATACATATATATATAAATAAAATGACAGTTAAATGCATCATATATTACGTAAATTGAGTTTGATTCTAAAACCCGAGTCTATTTTTTTATTTGAATGACCAGATACATACATTTTTGAAGAGCGTGCATTTTATTTTACATTGCTGTACAAAACGACAGCTTCAAAACATTTTCACTACTTCGCCAAAGTATAAACGTGTAGTTAACTGGAGACAAACAAAAAAAGATTTCATACACTGCTCATACACACGGCCGAGCTGGACATAATTTGGGCGTTCAGGCTCAATACGGTTATGGAATTATGCAAGAAGTCTTTAGACAATACAAACACCATTGACTTGCAATGCGATGGATGTTTCTCTTCTTTTTACGACAAAAACAGTTGATATTAGTGTTTTATAACGCCTTTTGTTTGAGCGTTTTCATATTCTTTTATGAAACTTGAGCCTGAACTCAAGTTAGTAGTCATTTGATGTTAAGCCACCTCGGGTAATAAGCTAACAAGCTAGTTAGCATTAGCTAATTCTACCAAAAGTGTTCCTCCTATGGCAAACGAGTACATACAACAGAACTAATGATGAAAAATATTTTTCCAGATGATCTTGGTACAGTATTATCGATCGGCCAATAATTTTATCGGATATATTTACCATAGAACCCACAGCTGACTTCGTAGTTGTTGCTCGCTCGCTCGTCAGCTGCACCCTCTTCCTTCCGGATAGCCGCTGCGCACTTCTAAAATGACGTCAACCTTGACAAGCGCTTTAAAGTAACAGATACGTTTTTTTTAATATCACAAGATTTAACCAGTTATAAGATAATATATTATTTTAACATGAAACATGTTACGGTATTTAATTACATGTTGTTTTGGCATTCATTTGTATAATTTTTAAAAAGTAATCTACTCTAGCCTGCACGTTTCCGTTTATGGAGTAACAGTAAAAACAGTCCCCTCCCCACCGCCCACCTAATACACGGGAGGAAAGCTTTACGCTTGTTAAGAGGTACGAAGTCGCTGTTGCTACAAAACAGAAAGATTCTTTTTTTGAAAAATAAAATAATGAAAAGACATTCTACAGGATATACGTTAGAATAGCTATTTATACGTGAGGATAACTACTACCCGGAATTATTAAATGCGACACAAGGGATTAATCGCTGCAGTCAATGTACAGGTCCGTTCTCATTGTTTACATTTTGAAACGGTGTGTCCACTGCGTTAAAGACCCTGTTATCGATAGATCGTCAAACATCAACTGACATTTATGCTGAATATCTATTAATTCACGCCTAAATCTGCCCACAGGGTTAAATACCGACAAGCTGCGAACTAGCACTGTGAGCTAACTATCGCTGCTCCATCTTCACTGGGTCGCTCCTTGCCTCAAAGATGGCAAGTTAGTCCTCATGTTTTATTTGACTCTCTCCCATCCTCGATGTCAAAAACGGTCAAATGATCGAAACAGTATAGCGACAAGTGAGGCTAAAGGCCAGACAGAGTTTTCCTATTTTCCTTGTCAGGGGTAAGTACACTGCTTACTCAAAACAATGTTATCATTTGTCAGTTTTGGATGTTATGAGTCAATGTTGGCTCTGACAGTTATGTCAAGCATTTTAAGTAATAACACGCAGGCTAATGGGTATAGTTCTGTGGTACAACAAGTAATGGGTTTGTACTATTCTTTTCTAGGGTGCACAATGTTTAGTGTGCCTCAAAGCTCAAAGTCCGAGTTCCTGGACAAGGCCAGGCAGGCTAGAGAAGAAAGGAAGGGACTGAAGGAGAAGGAAAAAGCAGCAATCCATATTCAAGCTTTGGTCAGGAGATTCCTCTGTCGCTGCAGACTTCAGAGGGAAATAAGGTGAAACCACTTTGCCAACATTTACTCAGTTGTCTTCAGATCTATGTTGCTCAATTTCACCTTATGCCATCAATTGCTCAGTATGTCCACACTGTTTCTCTCCAGGAAGGAAGTTGATGACTATTTTCAAGTCTCTGAAACTGGGACCGTAAAGAGAAATGCACTTTCAATTTTCAAAATTGCTCGGAAATTACTATTCATCTATCGTCAGGAGGATAAGATGGTGAGTTATCTGCTATTAATTTGCCATTAAAATCATGCAGTATATGTAATATTACAAGTTTGGGAGATTGTAATGTCATGATGATAATGTCATGTAAATTTAATACTCACTGCTGGAACTGAGAATCTCACTGGAACGTGGCAATTCATCTTTAATCCTTGATAGGCTGTGTATTTGTCCATTTGTAACACTGACATATCTGATGAAATTGATTTAAAACATCACAGATAATAGAAAATTTTTCAGCTGATAAGAATCCTTTTTCATTTCTTTTAGTTTACTTATAAATAATAATAAAAATCGAAGAAAGAATAATAAAAAAAACTCAAATTCACAGAAACTAAAATATGTTGTGACACTGTTATTGCACGTTAAAACCTTTTTACTGCTGTAAAGCAAGTAGAATTTCTTTATAAAGTTACACAATGAATAAAATCACAAAGTGCTGGACATAAAAGGGGTGCAATAATAATGTTGCTGAATTTTTTATTCTCCTCTGTAAGAAGGCTGTCTTAACATTTTAAACCATTGCTTAATCTGTGTGACTAAGTGACTCTAATTTGGTCCATCAGAGATTTGAGAAGCTTTGTCGTGCTATCCTGGCCAGTATGGAGGTTGAAAATGAACCCAAAGTGAGTCTGCATCCATTGATACAATCCACATAACAAACATTTTAATATGCGGCTTTTGTCTCAGTTGTTGTTCCATTTGACCCACAGGTCTGGTATGTGTCTTTGGCTCTTTCCAAAGACCTGACTATTCCCTGGCTTAAACAGGTTAAAGATGTGTTGTGGACCTGCTGCCAACTCATGAAAAACCTAAAGGTTAGTTTGAATCAAAATCTGGAAAATAGGTTTTTATATTCCTTTGATTTTCATTTACTTGGGTTACTGAACACACTTGTGCTTGCATGTGCAATACATAACCTGCCTATTTTGGGATTTTTAGCCAGACATACTTCAAGAAAACAAATTGGTAACACTTTACCTCACCATGCTGGTAACCTTCACTGACACATCAACATGGCGGATAGTCCGTGGGAAGGGTAGGTCTTTCATGTAAACACATCTGTTGTTATTACATAACATGCTTTCTTCAAACAGAGACATAATATCGTCTGCTTTATGCTGGCAGGTGAAGCTCTCAGACCTGCTTTGATGAGGATTTGCGAAAACATCATGGGGCATCTCAATCAGATGGGATTCTATTCGATACTCCAGGTTCACATTAAAGCTCACAGTTCTTTATAATGTCATTCAGCTCTTTCATTAAAAATCACGTCACATGTCACCTCTTTATACGTAGATCCTGCTGACCAATGGCTTGGCTCGTTCTAAACCGTCTCTCTCTAAAGGCACTCTGACTGCCCTTTTCACTTTGTCACTAAGGTAAGTCTTTCAGTGCTGATCAAGTGGAGCAGATACACGTATTGCATTTTTTTTGTTTTGTAATTTCCTTTCTATTACTATAGTCTTGTTTCCATTCTGTCTTTGATGTAAATCTGGTCTTTTACAGGCCAGTCATTGCTGCTCATTTCTCAGAAAACCTGCTACGATCATTCCTCATCCACATCATGTCAGTTCCTGCCATCACAACCCACCTCAGTGTGCTGACTCCGGAGGTAAAAGTCCTCGGTTGTGTGTCGCTGTTGCACAGTAATTAGTCAATGAGTTGGTTTTAATCTGCGCTTTGACTCAACAGTGCATGGCATCTATCCAGGCGCATGACTTGCTACGGAGGTTCATTCTGTTTCTCAGTCGGGAAGAGCAGTGTCTGGACATCTGTGTGTGTCTTGAGGGCAGCCACACACTCTGCTTACTTGGTATAGTATTTTGGACGACTTTGATCTCGCACTTTCAGTCAGAAAAAGTTTGTTTGAAAATGAAATGATGATCCTGTCATGTGGTTAATTTTGCTGCTCCTCATGTTTTAACAGGCAATCTGATTCACTTGGGTTACCTAAATGAGAAAGTCTTAGAAGAAGAGGCCAATCATTTTGTGAAGGACCTGACTGACATGCTGTCCTACTGCCAGAGATATGTTTCACAAAAGAAGTCGAATCTAACCCACTGGCACCCTGTTCTGGGCTGGTTCTCTCAAACTGTAGATTATGGGTTAGTGAAAGCCTTTTATATTATGACTTTAATAAGAATAAAAACACAATTTAAGTATATGAAAGTAGTGTATTTTTTAACTAGTTTTACTGGATTTAATTAATTATATTAAAAACTAATGAATGTCACATACCTGTGTTTGACTTTGTCTACCATCTGTGTTGTTTTTCTTTTTTTCTCTTCAGTCTTAATGAGTCCATGCCTCTGGTCACCAAACAGCTTCAGCACCTGTGGGGTGTCACTGTAATCCGAACGCTCTTCAACGATGTCCTCTCTAAGAAGCTGGAGAGCCAGGAGCCGACTCCCCCACCCCCACAGCCCAGCACGTCACAAAACAACCTACCAGTTAAAAGTGCGTTAGAATCCCAAACTGGACCCATTTTTTAAAAAAAATCAGTACAAAAGCCTTGAACATCCTTTATCATCCAGCTGCCACGTATCTGTGTTTTTACAGACCTCTTCAAGAGGGCGTTTCAGAAGTCAGCTTCAGTGAGGAACATCCTGAAACCAGTTGGAGGGAAGCGAGTGGACTCAGTTGAAGTTCAGAAGGTGTGCAGCATCTGTGTGCTCTACCAGACTGCCCTGTCCACACTGACACAAATACGCCTCCAGATACTCACTGGTCAGTCACAGAATTTTTATTTTGTGATATTGAACGAACATACAGTGTTGGAGATCATCGTGAGATAAATCCTCACACATACTGTTTTTCTGCAGGTCTGACGCACCTCGACGACCTTTTACCCAAACTGTGGGCCTTCATCTGTGAGCTTGGTCCTCAGGGGGGCCTCAAACTCTTCATGGAGTGCCTCAACAATGACACTGAAGAGTCTAAGCAGCTCCTGTCGATGCTCATGCTCTTCTGTGACTGCTCGCGGCACCTCATAACGTAATTCCACAAATGTGTCTCGCATTTGATAGCATATGCATGAAAATATTTAATGATGGGCTGAAAGTTATTCAGTAGTCATTGATTAGATCCAAAAGTGATCTCTAGTGTAAAATTTAAAATTTACAGATTGGTGAGTAAGCAGCATAGTCTCCACTTCTATCAGTATTGCTCTGTTACACTTGCTCTTCTTTTCATCTGCTTAAAGGCTAAGCTACTCCACCGCTAAACAACAAAAAGTTGTTAAATTGGAGTAATGCTACTTCACACAAACCCAGCAATGCTCACAAATTGTGGATTCAATGTTAGATTTTGTCATCTTTAATTTTTTATAGAATTCTGGATGATATTGAAGTATATGAAGAACAAACATCCTTCAAGATAGAAGAACTCATCACCATCTCCTCTTTTCTGAACACATTTGTGTATAAGATGATTTGGGATGGCATTTTGGGTGAGTGTGTCACCTCAATGAATCTTGAAAGTTATGATTTAACTTTTTTTTTCTGGAAAGTGTGTCTTTTAAATGTAAAAACCTCTTTGTGTGTTTATTAGAAAATGCAAAAGGAGAGAAACTGGAGCTGTTCCACAGCGTGCACGGGTGGCTGATGGTGCTTTACGAACGTGACTGCAGACGCAGGTTCACCCCTGATGACCACTGGCTGCGCAAGTAAACACAAAGTCTCAAAACTCTTCATCATGTTGGCTCTCAGTTTTAGTATTCACCGTTTCGTGATAAATGATTCTGTTGGTGTTTTCAGGGATCTAAAACCTAGTCTGTTGTTTCAAGAGCTGGAGAAGGGCAAGAAAAGAGCCCAGCTTTTACTGCAGTACATCCCGCACGTTATTCCTCATAAAAATGTGAGTGAACAGGATTCTTTCATTGGTGGTGATGTCATGCTTATATCTCGCCCTACAATTACCTCTCTTCGTATTTCTAGAGGGTGCTGCTGTTCAGGAACATTGTCACAAAGGAAAAAGAAAGTTTAGGATTGGTTGAGACAAGCTCTGCTTCACCGCACGTCACCCATATTACTATACGTCGCTCACGGATGTTGGAGGTATGCAGCCAACAATGACTTCATAGTGTGTTACTGTGAGTTTTTCTGTAATAACACTGGTTTTCCCTGTCCAAAGGATGGATACGACCAGCTCCGCAGGTTACCAGTAAACTCTATAAAAGGTGTCATTCGTGTGAAGTTTGTGAATGACTTGGGTGTGGATGAGGCCGGAATCGACCAAGATGGTGTCTTCAAAGAGTTTCTGGAGGAAATCATTAAGAAAGTTTTCAATCCTGCTCTCAACCTGTTCAAGGTAACCCACACAAACAAGTGTACCATTTTTAAACACTCACTCTTCACATGGCCATTTTCCCTGCCGTGCGTAAAACTTGTCTGTTTTTCATAGACCACGAGTGGAAACGAAAGGTTATATCCGTCTCCCACTTCTTACATTCACGAGAATCACTTGCAGCTGTTTGAGTTTGTGGGGAAAATGCTGGGAAAAGCTGTTTATGAGGTACGATTAGTTTAAAAGAAATTTTCTTGTTCGCATTCAAAAGTATAATTTTGATGATATGTAGTGATTGTTTTCTATGTGCACTCAGGGCATTGTTGTGGACGTCCCATTTGCCTCCTTCTTTCTCAGTCAAGTCTTGGGGCACCACCACAGCACTTTCTACAGCTCCATCGACGAGCTTCCCTCATTGGACTCTGAGTTTTACAAAAACCTCACTTCAATCAAAGTCAGCAAAATTTCATTTGCCATGTTTATGTCTGACAAGTCAACTTACCATTTAGATTTTTTTCACATCTTATTTATTTGTCTCCCAGCGCTATGATGGAGATGTTGGGGATCTTGGACTGACATTGTCCTATGATGAAGACGTTATGGGGCAGGTGAAGAAGGAGTTAATTTGTCACAAATGTAGTTAAATGCATAAAATCTTAAGTTAAAAGTAAATTTTGTCCCTTTACAGCTTGTCTGTCATGAATTGATTCCTGGGGGAAAAACCATGCCTGTCACCAACGAAAACAAGTAAGCATATTTTTATTTCCTTATTTTGCTGATTGTTTTCTCCTTGTTAGAAATCTCTGATTTTTATGTTCGCCATCTGCTGCAGGATCAGCTACATCCACCTCATGGCTCACTTCCGGATGCACACGCAGATTAAGGAGCAAACAGCTGCTTTCATTCGGGGCTTCCGCAGCATCATTAATCCAGAGTGGCTGCACATGTTTTCCACACCTGAGGTTCAGCGGCTTGTCTCAGGGGATAATGCTGAGATCGACCTGGAGGACCTCAAGTATGAAGCATTTCTTTTTTTTTTATCTGCCGTTATCCTAACAAAACTGATGTTAATGAATTAATAAATGTAGCTGCTTGCTTTTTAATGAGCACAATGACTCGATCATCATTTTCTTCCTTCTCTTTTCCTCAGGAAGCACACAGTATATTATGGAGGTTTTCACAGTAGCCATCGTGTCATCATCTGGCTGTGGGACATCCTGTCCAGTGACTTTAATGCTGAAGAGAGGGCCATGTTCCTTAAAGTAAGTAGAATTTCTTTTGACTCAGCCAACTTTTATGGGGAACGGTTTTATATATTCATTTTCTTTTCAATTTCATTGTTGCAGTTTGTTACCAGCTGCTCAAGGCCGCCTCTTCTAGGTTTTGCCTACCTCAAACCACCTTTCTCCATCCGCTGTGTTGAAGTTTCAGATGATCAGGTAAGATCAGTAATGATAAAAACAAACAAACTGCTGTTTGCATTTTTCTTTGTCAGCTTTTATACAGACAAAATATTATTATATTAAGTGGGGTTCAAATATAACAAGCTTGAATAAAAAAAGGTTTATTTTTATATTTATTAGATCTTTTCAGGCAACAAATGTCTGAAGTCTGTAACCTATAGATGGCACCAAACAATGGATTTCCTAATCATGCATTGTTAGGCCTTTGCTGCGGCCGTGGTGCCTTTAAGTTGAGATGAGGTTATTACCTCAACCACTGCAATGTATTGCACTTCTTTACCTCTACAAAACTCCCAGTATATTTGCCAGCATATTCTGGATAATTGTGTACACGTGGAGAGTCTCATGCTAACTTTGCAGAATTTGACTGAGTGTGAGCAGAAACTGCATCTCCGTATGTTTTTTAAGAGCCCATCTGGCTTTTTCGGCCTTCACTCGCATCATGAATAAACAGCAGTGACTCTATGCTGCTGGAAGTCATGCTCAGAAAGTACCATGTTATGGTTTTTTTTTGTGGCTACCCCTAATGTTCCTAACCCATCTTTGACTAATTTGTTCTGCTTTTGCAGCCTAACAATGAACTGTTTGATTTACAGCAAGAGCTCCCCTGACTGCCTGGGATTCCTTTGTACTCCTTTATCCACTTATAGTTAAGACGCTGAAAAAGAGTCATCATTAGGAATGTAACGATTCACTCAAGCCACGATTCGTGCAATTTTCTGTTATGTTTTTTTTTTTTCAACATAATTAATTTTAGTTATTTTATGGCCAAATGAAATGTCTTTTTCTTATATTTGCTTTTAAAACCTCTTTGAATCGATTTTAAATCAATCCCTACCTCCCTAGTCATCATATCAAACAAATTAAATTCCTGTTTTTCTGTTCAACCCCCATTTATTATGAAATCTTGATTTTATTTAGATGCAAACTAAATAAATAATTGACCCTCAAATGACAATTAAGACCTTTTTGTGTGTTCTAATAAACCAGGACACTGGAGACACCCTCGGTAGTGTTCTCAGGGGCTTTTTCACCATCCGGAAGAAGGAGCCTGGTGGTCGACTTCCTACTTCATCTACTTGCTTCAACCTGCTCAAGCTCCCCAACTACAGCAAGAAGAGCATCTTGCGTGACAAGCTGCGCTACGCTATCAGTATGAACACAGGATTTGAGCTCTCCTAACTCTGTTCCATCAGAGCGATGAAGGCTTGTGTTAAACGGCATGAAACTACAAGAGGCCTGGCTTACCTGGGGTAGAGCCTGTCACATGTGAGGGGTATCATCAACACAGAAGAAAAGGTCATGAAGGACTTATATTATCTCTTTATGCTCCTTTTGTCTCTATGGAAATGGATGAGCTCTGGTGGAGTGAGCTTTACTGTGTCTCACCCTCTATCAACGGGGATGGTACTCCAGCAGCAGAATAAAATCTTTAACATCTCCCTCTGCCACTCTGTAAAGTGAATATATCATGTGTTTAACTTGATAAAACACAGACGTACAGTGGCTAGATCTGTTTCTCAGGCCTAATAGAATCATTTTTGGATCTAACTACTATTTTAAGCAAACTGGAAAGCAATACAGATGCAATGCAAGCCATTAGGTTGTCAACTCACTTGTGTAAAACCAGATGATGCAGCGTTAATATACTTACAAGTTCGGATTCCATCGTCCAGGCAACTTTTAGCTGGTATTGGATGAGTGTTAAATGTTTGCTGGGCATAGTGCATCTTTTGCAAGTGGAAGGCAAATCAATGTCTTGTGTTCAGTCTCCATGAGCGGCTCATGAGAGTGGTCCTGTGGAGATTACATTATGTCCATTCAGAGACAAATCATTTGACCCCTGCGCTTTTCTCCCTGCAACGAGACACTGGTCTTCTGTGTTTTCTGTTCTCAGGACATTTGAGAACTAAACATCAGCTTCAGTTCTGGTGAAGCAGTACAGACTGTTTGAAAATCGGATCATGCTGTTATTTGATTTTAAGAAGATGTCTTTGCCGAAGCATCGGTTACCATTGGGCAAAAGATGAACTGGGAATGTTTTGTCAGTGTTTGTTTCTTCACAGAAGAGCAGATCCAGCTGTTAAATGTCACAGATCTGTCCTTACAAACGTAAAGAGTTAATCAGCCATGTTCGTCTATGTTTTAGTACCAAGAAAGCATTCTAACTAAACCTTTCACTAACGCTGAGTGCCTCATGTATGACCATTACCCCTTGTGACTGCAGCTGAGACCAATAACTATATCTGCTGGAAACAAGC
>JAVQJG010087779.1:0-10789 GCA_036024015.1 Craterocephalus amniculus | reverse complement strand
AACACACACCCATAAACACACATATACACACACAAACATTCTCCGCCACATTTACACCACTGTTTTAGGTGTACCCAACATGTCCAGTCCATTTTTATGATTTTTGTCTTTTTTGTTACGATTCATTTTGCAGGGGAAGAAAATATAAGTGTCCATTGAAACCCTATGTAAATAACTTCTATTGCACCTGGTGGCTTTGGGGGGTCATCTGACCTAAAACCTGTTTTTCCTGTATTTTGAAGTTACAGGCTTAGATTTATTAGGTATTTTTGAGAAAAGCAGTATCGCATGTCAAGACAACAGTATATCCAAAATATGATGTTATAATGGGAGTCAATGGTACCAAATCGGTACCAAAAGGTAAAGGACTTTCCTTTTGTACTTATTTCCTTCTCCATACATTATGAAAAGAAATGGATTGTGGAATTTTAAACATAATGATAAAAGCCAAACCCTGTTCAAGTTCCATAAAATTATCATTCAAATTGTACAAGATATTTCACTAAATATTCAGAAGAGTACCTGTTTGACACCAAAGGTGCCCTGAGGGTTAGCCTTTCATCGTGAGTTTTCCCTTTTGGTCATTGTGTAATATTAAATCACTTTATGTTCTTTATAAGTTTTGGTCTAATTTGATCTAATCAATCTGAAGGTACTGCTCATTTTATGAAGTGTTTGTTAATATTTACATATTTACGAAAATAATTATTCAAATATTTCAACTTTCCTGCACAGTAATAATGCAATTGATAAACCTGAGAAACTTGAACTTCTTAAATAAAGAGACCAAAAAAGACATTTTTATGTTTAATATTGAATTGCCTTTTAAGTGAATTTTAGCTGAAATCACTTTAGAAATGGTAACACAGAATTTAATAGACTGACAGAATTAATTATAACAGCTCAAGTAGCCCTTTTGTCATTAATAATACTTAGATTCTTTCTTTTTTTTTTGAAAGGTTATGTCTGAATTCTGGATTGGACTTCAAGAACTACATTTTAGCCTTAGGTCTTCGCAATATATTTATTTAAACATCCAATAATCAAATGTTTACATAAAACACGTAAACAACAAGGATACAAAGCTTTACTTCTGAGATCAACATTTAATCAATCATTTCTTTTTTGTAGAAATGCTGATCACGTGTTCATCTTCCTCAAATGAATCCTCTCCTCTCCACCGTCCTCCCTCCATCCCCGCTAACTCTTTTGACCTGCGTTGCTTTGTCTCCACGCAAACCATGTTCATCTTTATTGCATTTTGGACTGTACGCGTGTCACTCCTGATCCTTCTCTGCATCATCATCCTCTACCATGCCATCCAACAACAGTGGCAAAAACGTTTGACCTCCTCATCAGCAGCGCCGAGTCACTCAGACATCTTCACATATCACCTTGTGATCATAGAGCTGATAGGCGTCTTGGGGAATATCCTTTGCTATCATGGCGCCTTGTGCAATGATTTAAGCATGTTGTTTTGGGGCGCCCTCACTTGGTTTTTCTGTTGGCATGGAGAATCACTGTTTCAAACCCTGACATGTTTGGAACACTATCTGGCTGTTGTTCATCCGATCACCTACATGCACCTGAGGAATGAAACTGGGATCAGAATCAGAAATGCCAGCATTGGCTGTGCCTGGCTGCTTTGTTTTGTAGGAATGGCTTCTATGATGAGTGGAAGTGTCTTTATTATCTTGAATTTCTGTATCATGGTTTTAGTGCTGTTGATCGTCTCCTTCTGTTGCCTGGCAGTTCTCCGTGTTTTGATTCGTCAAGGTCCAGGGGAACAACGGGGGGCAAGGGAAAGGGCTGACCAATCCAAGAAGAGGGCTTTCCACACCATCTTGGCCATATTGGGAACGTTGCTTTTAAGATTTCTAGGGAGTCTGTCTTGGGTGATAGTTTATGCTTCCGAGGTTTCCAGTAAATGTTTGATCTTGGCGTGTGTAGGCTGGTTTACCCTGCCCAGTTGTCTGGTATTACCTCTACTGTTTCTACACAGAGCAGGGAAATTCATGTGTTTCTGGAAATCATCTGATTAAAATAAAACTGAAGATCTGCTTCAATTCAACACGTTATAAGAAGTCATATAAGCCACGGCAAATCATGTTATGTTCGCAGAATGTAAAATGCTATGCCAGGCATGCATCGTCTTAATTTGACCCAAATCTTAAACTTGTGGCATGTTATTCTGAAGGTGTGCACGGACTCACTGAAATTAAAAATGAAATATAAATCACATGCAAAAAGAGACCAAAAAGCCTAAGCTGGGTGATCATGTTGAGACAAATGGAAACACAAAAACTGAAGATAAACATGAAGTCCTGATAACCTCATACAAATGCTGTACAAAAGAGCTCCTTTAATTCTAGTCTGCAAAGACCACAATACTGTAGGTTTTGTTTCACCGCTTCACTGCATCAGAATCAGCAGGTCCAACAGCTTGTTAGTTCTGCACAGTGATCCATTCATTTAAGCGTGTAATATACTAGGGGGGCCTGACCATGCAAAGCTCAGAAAGTCAAGATTAAAATTTTAAAATCAATATGAAATTTCTCTGGGAGCTAGCGAAGACTGGATAAAATGGGGGTGATGTGCGCTGTTTTAGGTGAAGCTGAAAAAAGCTTGGCGGCAGAATTTTATACCAGCTGAAGTCTCTGTAGAGTTAAAACAGAATTACAATAATCAATCCGTAATTAAATAAAAACATAGATGATCATTCATACCCTATTGTCATTTGTGTTTTTATTTCTGATTAAGTTAATGTTTTTATTTGGAATGTTTTATCGTGCTCTACACTGCGCTGTAAACATACCACAAATGTAAGATTAAACTGAAATAAAATAACACATGAAAGCAGGAGCAGTAGAACATATAAAACCTGTAGGACCAATGAACACAACACTGGAATTGAAGAGCCCTGCTCCAGGAAGCTTGATTTCCTAGAAAAAAAGGGCAGGGCATGTAGGGCAGGGGTCCACAATCCAGGTCATTGAGGGCCAGGGTCATGCAGGTTTTAGAAGTTTCACTGCTGAAACTCATCTGACTCAGACCTGTGCAGGTTGGCATCAAGTTCTCCAAGAACTTGCTATTTGTCTGGTGATTTGAGCCAGTTGCAGCAGGGAAACATCTAAAAGGTACAAGACTTTCAAGGACCAGGACTGAGGACCCCTGATATAGGGAAGGGTGAATAACACTTACAAGGTGACCAAACTAAGGTTAGGAAACTTTCTGGTCTTGGAAACATCAGTTCCTGCAGGTTTTAGAAGTTTCCCTGCTGCAACTAACCTGATTCAGATTCTTGAAAACCCAAAAGCTCCCACAACATGCAGGACACCTGCCATTGAGGATCTTAGGCTGTGAGTCAAACAAATGTCTCACTTTTGTGCTTGTTTCGGTGAAAAGGATTATTGTTAATAAGAGCTAAATACAAATCCCTCTAATTGTTGAGGCCAAACTGGCTTCAGTAGAAGCTAACTCTGTGTAAATTCCAGCCTGATGTGGTTTCAGGTGTTTTCTGCCTAGTTTTTGGAGTGAACTATTCACCATTAGCTTTCATAAATTCAGACACATAAACAATGCTAACTTCATGTGTTTCATGTTTCATCAACATGAGTAACTGGTATCTCTGACATTAAAGCTTCAGGAGTATGGACTGATGCACCTCGATATTTATGAAAAACTAATATTTCTGATTTTGTGTCTGTTATGAATATCAATAGAAGATTGTATTTATATAGTGATAAATAGAAATGTATTCCTATTTCCCTCAGCTTAAACAGAATGCTTGTTTTGTTTGTTCTGGCCCACTGGCTTTACTCTGCATCTCAGTCTTTCCCACAATGCATGTTGGTTACTTAAAGTAATGGTTAGAATGTATGTTGTCTTCCTCAGAGACTATGAGCCCACCCTGTGTTCTAAGAAAGTAGTAAAGAAAAAAGGTAGAAAGAAAGTAGAAAGAAGTATTTAGATGTATTACTATATCAATCACATCCTTCTTCAAGTCTTTAAACATATTAGTTGTTATAGCCTTTCTGTGCATTTGGGTTCTCATAATTAATGAAGATGTTTTTAAATCTGTTTCTTTGTTTTATCATTTAAATATTTAATTACAAACTTTTTTTTACTCATTTTTGTCTTTATCCTCCTTTTCAATGTACTGTGCTTTGGCTTTGTCTCACCTCCATGGAATCTTGGTTTATTTTGGTCCTAATAAACTGAAAACTTGGTCATGTCTTTGGCTGTTGATGGTTTTTATCAAAACACAAACAGATGAATTAAGCTAATTATATGGTAAATCCATCCTTGTGCCGGATTGCATTGCAGACATTTATGCATTTCTTATGACCTTCCTCTGAAGTTATCCCGTCATCAAAAGGTTTTTGTGCATAGTTTGAGTTACAAGTTGCCTCCCAGCTCATTAGGAATCAAGATCCTTTTAGTTTGAGGAGTGTCATTTGAGGAAGAGAAGTTGGCTGACATATCTGAAAGAGATAAGGAGGGAAAAGAGAATTAGTTTAATTTATAAAAACAAATGTACACATCAGGAAAGGACAAAGAATTGGTCATGGGGGACACCAAGCATTTTCTGGGATGACATATCTTTTGGGCCAGTTCAGACTGGTCTATAAAGCTCAATGGATATGATTTACAATTCAAAACAAGATTTTGTGAAAAGCTCCTAAACTCCCTCACAGGTAATTCTAGGTGTTAGTTCACAAATTTTTATTTACTGTAAAACTGATTGTTTAATTGGTGAGTTTTTATTGGGGGTTTGGCTGAATGATAGGTCATGCTACACAGATAAACAGTCAATGTTTAATCTATGTGTCTATAATCCAGGTTACGGATACAATAAATCAATGTTGCTCTGTTAGGATCATTTTCCTTTCTGTCTATTAAAGCATATTCTTATATTTGGGATAACTGGTCTCCCCTGCATGCAGAAAACACAGATTTTGGTCTGGCTCATTCTTGTGTGCTTCTTCTGTCTAGGCAAAATTAACCTGACAGTTACTCTACCCAGCACTCTGGTCTTACCTCTGCGGTTTTTACACAGAGCAGGGAAATTAATGTGCTGTAGGAACATCTGATTGGGAGTTTACAGATGTAACATTGACGAACGCTTAAGGCCCATTTACGCATGTCGAGGATCGATATTTCCTCAATTTCCAGTGTTGGTTACAAGTTTAGTTTGTTCTCTTTTCAAGTAGTTTAACCTTTCTGTTGTAGAGGAATTTTTATCCGGTGAAAAAGCAGTACTCTTAGTCAGACTGCGTTCCGGAGCTTTATTGCATATACACCCTGCTCCCTGGTGCACATGGAGAGGCCTCTGCCTTATCAGTCCACTCCGTGCCATTTATACCTGACTTGCGCTCATCTGCGCACGCAACAAAGGTTTTACGGCATCAGTTTATGGTCTTTGGTAAACAGAGCACCGTCTTTGATCTAGCAGAACAGGGCCATTAATCAACTCAATGCAATGTATACAAACTGAACTTAGCTAAACAGGATTAACTTTTGCTGGAATGAAACGTAAACAACCCTGGCAGGAATGCAACTCCTGCTGTGAATGAAACATGCAGGAATGCAATGCAGGACTAGGAGTAAAGTAAATAAACATTATAAAGAGATGGAATAATAAAAATTATTTCACACTGTACAGTGCATAGGTTGTTTGTGGCATTAATATCATAAAATCAAAAAAGACGTAATGTATTTGTATGTAACATTTTGTTAGGGATATTAAAAACCCAACTTTTCTGGAACAGGCTTGAAGATTGCCCCCCTGTGGTTCTGGTTTAGGGGGAGAAACATCTATGACTGATGGAGCCATCTTAGAAACCTTTAGCTGCCCTCAAATAGCACCATAGTAGCACCATAGTGGTATCCCTTTCTGGACCTGGTTACCAAATCTACCTTCCGACCTCTGTCTGCCCACCTGCCAACTCACCACGCCATCAGCTTCACCTGATTACTTGTCATCGATAAACATCAGATTTTGTTCTAATTCTACTTTTCTGCCTGCTCCTTGGGTCCGCCATCATACAATCCGTGACATAGCCAAGGCCAACCATCTCCATATTCGCTATCTCTCAACTGTGAGACAATGACACTGTTCCTCAGAATGAAAGAATCGTGTACGACCTGGACTACATGTGTAATGGTTCCCTTTGTGTGGCATGTAACTTGTACATTCATAGAATGTGTGTGATTCTGCTTATATAAATATGCTCTCGTTCTGCACCTGAGTTGCACATTTATCAGCCTTTAAACTCATCCAGCAATTCTAATACTGCAATGCTAGATTGATTTCACAATCCTCTCCTCTGGCATTCTGAATATATTAATACAATAGGTAAAATACATTCTTTCAGTCGCCTTTCATGGTGTCTGTGCCTCCTCCTTATAAGTATTACTGCAGCCATTGTGTGTATACTGTTGTGCCAGTTAGCACCTCCTTTTTCATATGCTCATAAGGAACTATCTCCTTGTGCCTCGTTCCAAAGCCCACATATAGAGTGTCTTTCTCCTGGGGCTCAGAATCTTTGGTTCGGGGGTATTTGCATCACTTGAACGTAGAATGAAGAACATATTTGAACAAGAAATAATGGGATTGACTAAAATTTAAATCATATCCTTTTAACAAACATTCATGTTAGTTGTTTGACCCACGTGTCAGTTAGATGAATTCCTTCATTCCCCGCTCAGAATAAAATCGGCAGCTTTTTTCCATTTTAATCTTTGCCAGACATCACTTGCAAAGTTGTTATGTGCTCCCGATCCAATGCAAATCAAGTCCTCATCAGCTCAGACAAAAACACCAAAAGCAGTTATATGCCTACATGAATTTTCAAAAGTACCGAAGGTTTTTCATAATTTCATTGATTTAATTGAAATTGTATCGTATTTTCTGTAAGCAGTGTTGATCGTTGCAAGCCCCTTACATCAGATATTATTGGCTGGGCTTCAACGCAGACTTCACATCTGGTTATTCACATGTCAGTCTTTTTGCCATCTTCATATATTTTCAATGCAAATTAACCACATTTGAGTTGAATACAGACAGACAGAGCTAGGGTGTGGATGCAACAAAGAGGAGAATCTCAGAGCCGAGACAAGAGAGCGAACCCGCTTAGAATCACTGAAAAAGTAAGTATCACTTAACTTTTATATCATTTACCATAAAAGTTAGATTAATATTTCTGGGAAAAAACATAATGTGAGGCCGATATAAAATTTTTTCTGAATTCAGACTCCCCTTAGAAAGACAGACACAACACATAATGTTAAGTAACTTTTTTATGGTAGGCAAAAGGCTCAGTATGGGAGGAGATGTAAATATGTAAACATTAGATATTTTAATATTGCTCTTGAGTATTTAAAGACACTCTAGGCACAAAGTGTTTTTACTGTAAGTGGGAAAATGTAATTGCCTAATTGAATTAAAACGAGTTGAGAAATTATACAAACATGAGCAAAGGAAAAGAAATACAAAAACTTGACACAATGAAGAACAGATTTATAAATTATTGGAAAAAAATAAGAATGCACATTTAAATTTTTTTTCTAAAGTGGATTGGGGGCAGGCATGTCTGCACAACTTCTTTTTTACTACATATTTAATCTTGTTGAAACATTTTATGTAGTACTACAAATAATGTTATTCTCTAACTTATGTCTCCAACTGAGTGTTTATTTTTCTTCTAATACAGTTAAAACAAACATGACAAACATAGTTATAATCATTACAGCTTTATGAAACTGATGTCAGACCACATAAACTACATCATAAGAACTTATAGTAGTATAAACTATCCAAAATATTAATGAAGATGATTAAAAGATTTTAAGTGAACTTTGACTTGATCTATTTGATCATCATGTGCTCTGTTTTTTTTTTTTCCTCCGTTCCTAATGCCTCCGTCCCTGTTTCAGACACTGACCTATTCATTGCTCCAGCTAACTTGCGTTGCTTCATCTCCCCACAAAGCAACTTCTACTACATAGGATTCTACATCTCCAGTATCTTCCTGCTCATCCCCCTTTGCGTCATCGTACTTTACCATGGTGTCCAACAATGGTGGCTGAAGCGCTCCACCGGCTCGCCAGCAACAATGAGCCACTCCGACATCTTCAGCTTCCACGTTGTCCTCATGGAACTGTTTAGTGCTTCTGGGTGTATCCTCAGCTGTTGTGGGATATACACAAATGATTTTGCCACATTATTTTTTGGAAGCCTACTTTGGTATTTCTCATGGTATGGAGAATCCATGTTTCACATCCTGACATGCTTAGAGCACTACCTGGCTGTTGTTCATCTGATCACCTACATGAAGCTGAGAAATGAGCGAGGGGTCAGGATCAGAAATGCCAGCATCGGCTGTGCCTGGTTCCTCTCCTCTCTGGGGATGTTGTCTATAATGATTGAAAGGTTCTTTATTATCTTGAATTTTTCTGTCTTGTTTTTCACCCTGCTGGTTGTCTCCTTTTGCAGCCTGTCAGTTCTTTGTGTTTTGATCAATCCAGGTCCAGGGGACCAAGGGGGTGGCAGGGAGAGGGTTGACCAGTCAAAGAGGAGGGCATTCAACACCATAATGGCCATTTTGGGAGCTCTGATGTTGAGATTTCTTGGGGGTTTGGTCTGGATGATAGTTCAAGCCACACAGATTAACAGTCAATGTTTGATCTATGTTTCTATAATCTGGGTTACTCTACCCAGCAGTCTGGTCTTACCTCTGCTGTTTCTACATAGAGCAGGGAAATTAATGTGCTGTAAGAACATCTGATTGGGAGTTTGCAGATGTAACATTGACGAACGCTTAAGGCCCATTTATGCATGTCAAGGATCGATATTTCCTCAATTTCCAGTGTTGGTTACAAGTCTAATTTGTTTTCTTTTCAAGGAGTTTAACCTTCCTGTACATAGGTTGTTTGTGGCATTAATATCATAAAATGAAAAAAGGCGCAATGTATTTGTATGTAACATTTTGTTAGTAGGGATTTTAAAAACCCAACTTTTCGAGAACAGGCTTGAAGACTGCCCCCCTGTGGTTCTGGTTTAGGGGGAGAAACATCTATGATTGATGGAGCCATCTTAGAAACCTTTAGCTGCCCTCAAATGGCACCATAGTGGGTGACGCAGGCAGAGATGCCATGCAGATGCATTTTGCCATTGAAAGTGCAGTCAAAGGTT
The DNA here is from genome assembly GCA_036024015.1 of Craterocephalus amniculus. Classification (NCBI taxonomy): domain Eukaryota; kingdom Metazoa; phylum Chordata; class Actinopteri; order Atheriniformes; family Atherinidae; genus Craterocephalus; species Craterocephalus amniculus. Next base: position 1,593 of record JAVQJG010087779.1, on the reverse strand, counting down.
GTCCATACAACTGTATGGTCACAGTTAATGATTAACATTTGAATACATGCAAAACCTTGTCTGAACTGGAGGTAAATTCTTTTCACTATTTAATCAAATGAGCTATGAACCACAGTCAGGTGGACTCCAGTTTTAATGCGTGCTCAACAAACACTTTAATTGGGATGGAATCAAATGTAAGATTCATGTCTGATGGAATGAAATTATTCTTAAAGTTGTATAAAAATGAAATGTGACAAAAACTAAAACTTTTCATTTTCATAACTACACATACAAATACAGATGCTTTCTGTTGATTCCGGTGATTTTACTCATTACTGTTTTCTTCATTTGTTGTTCTTGTAAAGTGATCTATGAGGGATTTAAAGGTAACGATGAATAAAATGGAATATTATAATCTTCAATTATACTAACAGAAGAAAAAATTATTGGTATTTCAGCCATTAAAACTGAAATTATACACACAAACACACACACACACACACACACACACACACACACACACACGCATATATATCAGTCTTTACCTCTCTTTCTGTCTGAGTTTATTCAGTTATACCAATGTTGCTAAAAGTGCTAAAGGAGAACTGCTTATGAAATAATCAAGATGCACTCAGCACTTAAAAAATAATATCTCATCTGACTCTCACTAAAGGCTTCCAGCTCAACTCAGAGAACTTCTACAAGAAGTGACTGATGTTTATGCAAATCAAACGAAGCCACTAAGCCCAGAGCTGTTGCTCAGGTTGACAAATGGTAGCTTGGATATGGAAATATGTGGCTATATTTCAGGCAGGTGTTTCCTACCTTTACGCAAACGATATTAAAGATGATAACTTACAGTTTTTTAGGATTGCATAAACACTAAAAATAAAAGAATCACATAATTATCAATACCTTACACTCAAGGAGCAAAACACTGGACCAGATTTTAACCACTATAAACACAAAGTCAGCCTCATACTTTTTGCAGAACAGTACACAGTCATTTGCTAAACACTAAACACACTTATTTACATTAAACACAGACATATATCATGATGTCACTTCCTTGCAATTCCAAAGCACTGATGGACGAATCACTACACCCATGAGCCATTTGGTTAAACACCCACATCAGCTGTGCAAACACATTATTGCTTTATTGTAGACACATCAATCAGGTTTGAGCGCGATAAAAATGCAACAGGTTAGTTCACCTGCTTTCCACCAAAATGGAAGCAGCCAGAGGAAGATGAGTGAGGATGAGAGGGGGAATTCATGGAGGACAAGCAGGAGGTAGAAACAGAGGTTGAGGAAGAGGAAGATCTGAAGCACGAGAAGAACACCCTCAAAGAAAAAGTGGACCAGATTTGTCTAATGAGATTCGAGCAACACTAGTTGATCAAGTCAGACTTTTCAAAAGTCTGCAGCATTGATGTTGTGATGTGTTTGAATTTACTATGTTGTATATTTGCACTTTCTCTGCTCTATGTACTCACTAAGAGGTCCAGAGGTAGAATTGCCAAAGGCATAATTGAGATTGAGATACCAGAGGTAGAACTGCCAAAAGTGTTTTCAGTTAAACACAGCAGGCTGTGACTGGTTCAAACA
>JAVQJG010087768.1:0-13517 GCA_036024015.1 Craterocephalus amniculus | reverse complement strand
TTATAGCGATTTCGTTTTTCATGGCGAGACATCAAACTTTGAGGCCCCGCCCACACCACACCGTTAACCTTAGGAAAAATCGCTGGCTAATTTTTAACCCCACATGCCTTCTGAACATTCTGACCAACTTTGGTGGCTCTAGGATAAAATTCCTAGGACTAGTTCCATCAAATGCGACGTGAGTAAAACGCCAAAATGGCGGCTTTGACCCAAGATGGCTGACTTCCTGTGCATTTTAGAGCATACCTCCAAGAGGCTTTTTTGTCCGCCCGAGCATGTAGAACATGTGTACCAAGTTTCATGAAAATCGATGACTTGCAATGTAGGGGGCTTTTTAATAGGTGGCGCTCTCGCGCAATTTTGGCCTAACAGTCCCGAGCACCTTAAATTATGAACTTTTACACATTCTAATGGGGGGGGTAGCCAAAATCTGGTGAGTTTTTGAGCATGGGCAAGTCCCCAAAAATGCAATTCATTTACGAGAAGAATAATAATACGGAAGAAGACGGAAGAATAAACGCTTGCATTTCAATAGGCCTTCGCACCGCCTTCGGTGCTCGGGCCTAATTAGAGAAATATTGCATTTCCAGGGTATTTTATGAATGGATTTTCAAAGAATGACATGTTCAAAATTGTTCATACCCCAGGTTTCCTGAGCCAATATCCCAAACAAAATATTCTCTTAATTGACATCAAGATGTTTCAAAGGACTAAATACCTTTTTGTTGACCAAATGTTAAATAATGATTAGAAATTGCATCTTTGAGAGTATAAAGTATAAATAGAAGAAAAGTGTTCTGGTCATTTTCAACTGATGATAATAATGGCCAAGAAGAAGGAGCTCAGTGAGGACCTCCGTCAATGTTGATGCTCACAATGAAGGAAAGGGATACAAGGCCATTTCAAAGCAGTTTGATGTCCCTGTGTCAAATATTCAGAGCACAAGAGGTTCAATACTGTTTAAAACCTCAGTGGGCGTGGTAGAAAGAGTAAAGTAACCCCAAAACCTGCCAGAAAAATATGCAGAGAGGTCAACAACAATCCCAGGACCACAGTCAAGGCTTTTGTTGAAAATTTAGACCAGACATGGATGAAATAGTCTCGGTTTAATGTTGAAAGAGTCCTGCACAGAGGAGGACTCCATGCAGGCCTTGGAAAGCAATGCTGCTCAGGAAGAAACATCTGGAGGCTCATCTGGCCTTTAATAGAGGTCATATGAGGCAAGATCCCAGCTTTTGGTCAACCATCTTGCGGTCAGATGAGACAAAGTTGGAGTTTTTTGGCCATATGGATACTCAATATGTCTGGAGGAAGAAAGGAGAGGCACACAGACCAAATAACCCTGTGCCCACTGTCAAACATGGATTGTGGAAGCATATTGCTATGAGGATACTTCTCTTCCAGTGGCACAGGAAACCTTGTTAGATCCAAGAAACCATGAAAAAAGAGGATTACATCAGGATGTTGGATAAAATGTGAAGGAATGCGCTGAGAAACTCCAGCTCGGCGAATACAGGAAGCACCAGCAGGAGTTTGATCCCAAACATACTGCCAACATAGTAAAGAAATGGTTTAAGGACGATGATTTCAAAGTCCTACAATGGCCAAGTCAGAGTCCTGACTTAAATCCTATCGAGAACTTGTGGCAAAACTTGAAGACCAGAGTGATGGCTAGGAGACCAACCAACCTGACCCAGCTTGAGGCTTTTGCAAAGGAAGAGTGGGCCAACATCCCACGAGACATGCAGGAAGCTTGTGGACACGTACAAGGATCGTCTCGAAGCAGTCATAAAAAATAAAGGCCATGCTATTGACTATTAAAGAAGATATTTGGCTCAGGAAACCTGGGGTATGAATAATTATGAACAAGTCTTTTTTGAAAATCCATTCATAAAACACCCCGGAAATGCAATAATTCTCTAATTGTGTGTTGAAATTATTCTTTCACTAGCTGGTTACATGTAACTTATAAATATCCTAGAAGAAAAGCATTCACTTAATCGTAGAAATAAAAAAACATAAAAGTTAACGGTTATGAATAATTTGTGTATTTAGTGTATATGATAATATTATAATAACCCTTTCTAATGCAAATTGTATAGAGTTAACAACTTAGAACAAGTCGGTGATTTGAGTTTTAATTTAGTCTAGTAAATGAAATGTAGAATTATTAAGTGGGACCAGGGCAGTAATTATTTTGCAAAAGTATAAATAAAAAATAATAATGAAAATGAAAATCATTACAAGAATAACAGCTGTTAAGCCCATAAAGCATATTAATAAATGCATGTTTTGTTGCAGTAATTCAGTCAAACACACAAACTATAGCAAAGTCAAAGCACAGGAAGGAGGAGGGAAGCAACCAAAGCAGACGGTGGGAGCTCATTATGTTCAGAACAGTGAAGGAGACGAAGCGACAGACACAACACAACAGATCAATCCTTAAATTCTGTCCTGCAGCGTTTCCTGGTGTTTCACACAACTAAAAACAACCCTGTCTTAGTCAGACCTACTGGGTTTGTTGTGGGAAGCTGAAGCATCCTGATGTGTGAGAGACTTAACTTCAACATACTATGGATCTTAGTGGTGGTGGCGTTACTTATGTTTGCTGGGAAGTGTGGAGATAAAGTCACTTCCTGATTAACAGGGAACAAAGCAGGTAATTACAGAGGAAAATAAAACCATGCCACGTATCTGTGATGCTCCATACGAATTATGTAGGTTATATAAACACATGAGTACTGATGGGGTCCTCCATAGTCAGACGTTTGTCCTTTTTGTGGAAATCTGATGATGAACATTTAGAAAAGGATTCACAAACAGAATAAGTTGATTGGCATGATGGACTCTGTTAGGATGCTGCTCTCCTTCCAGAGGAATGCTGATGTATTTTCAGCTTTTTAAGAAGTCGACAGGAGCGTTTTCTCTGTGGAACTCCAGCAGATTAATATTCAGCTGGGGTTCGTTGCAACAAGTAAAAGTCAGACTTTGAGCTTTGCCGAGTTTCATCTCAACATCTGTGAAAATATCTGCTGCTTAAGCAGACGTTCAGGTCGTCTGAAAACAGCTGCCTGCAATCACAGATGAGAGGGAAGGTTTGGAGTGCCAGGCCCCCAGATCAGGTCAGACATAAAGCTACGCTATGTAAGGACCTTTTAAAGCCCAACGACTAAACCTGAGATTTTCCCACGTTAAAACTTAACAAAGGGGCTCATTCATGCTGGACGCTAAATACACTTATGCATGCACAGGGAGCCTCCCATCCATCGACTGAGTGCTTCACCTCTGGATTCAGGTTCCGTGTATGAGCGGTGGGAGGAACAAAGATTCAGCTATGATGTGCTTAATGGCTGCACAGACCACAGTTGCGTCCTGCACGGCCTCTTTTTATGTCCTGAGACGGTTCGTAATCCTGATCTCCTCCATCGTCGCCATGTTTGATACAAGGCTGAAACTGTCATCTGAACTCTGCACCCCCCTCTGTTAACCGAGCCAAAGTCCAGGATGCGTGGGACATTTGACAATGTTTGACATGGACTTACAGTACATAGGTACGTACGTATGTACACAAAGGGAGCGTCGGTGAGTTTGTGCTGCTGAATCAGTCGGTGGGATGCTGAGCCATGCAGCTAAATGCAGCAGTCATGAGGCTCCAGGCTGGAATTTCTCCGCCTCAGGAAACTGCAGGGCAACGGCGGCTTCAGGAATGTATCTGAGGAATGAAGGTGTGCCGTCAGATCGAGTCAGAAGCTCAGAGTTTCCACTTTGTTGTGTTGCTTTAAAGAAGCTTTACTAAACTTTGCCAGATTGAGGTGAGGTGTCCTTACTGACGCCAAGTTGGGCCTCCATCGTGCATCCTACCTGTGCTCTGAGCTCACAATAAAGTCTTTTTTTGTTTCTTTGATTGCTAACGCGACGGGATGCAGAAAGCAAAACTTGGCTGTGAAGTGACGCAGCTTCCTGCAAGAAAATGACATGAAATGCAGGTTTTCAGCCTCAGGAAGCTGCGTGGCAACAACAACTCCAGAAATTTACACGATGAATACCAGTGTACCATCAAAACAAGTCCAGAATGAAGCTTGGACATGCAACCGGCTCCGTTTCGGTGCTGGCTGGTCCAGGAATTCCTTGCACCACATGCAAAATCAAAAACAGTACAAAGTCTAGTGCTGCACCACAGGAGCTACCCCGGGCGCCCATCACAGAAGTGTCAGAGTGGCGTGTCGGCTCCCAACCTGGCAGCTTTTAATAATAATGCAGGGACAAGTAGAATAATCCACATGAACTCTGTTACACATGTTCTAAGGCTAAAGCAGGATTTTCTGCTTCGTCACACTTTTTGCTCTTCAGAAGTTTTTCTTCAGAAACAACAACGGTGGAGAAGTCTGAGATGATGGAAGGTTTGCTGGGGCGCTGCTGGGTGGAGACTTTCTCTGCACTTTTGGCTCTTAAAAGACGGAGATGTGATGTTAGCAGCCGGGTGTCGGCACCACGCGCTGTAAATGAGCCCTGACAAGATGAAAACACTTCCCATTTTCGCCGTCACACAAAGTCAGTGATAATTATTAGTTCAGAAATAACCGTGACAGAAAAAAGACTTTTTTATTTGTGTGTTTGTAGGCCTGTCAGAGTTGATCCACGACAACTTGACAGAGTCCAAGAGGACCATTAATCTGCTGCAGCGGATGAACATCTACCAGGAGGTTTTTCTCAGCGTTCTCTACAGATTGTTGCCAGTTCAGGTAAACCACCATGCTTTTCATTTTAACCAGCGAGCTGATGTTACGCCAGAGACGAGCTGCTGTGTTTGATGTGCTGTGGCATTTCAAATTTCCAGGCATATTGGGAGAAAAGGTTTCTGTATCGACTGAAGCGTTTATTAAGCTTGGTCAGCTTCCCGGCTGTCGGACGGGAATGTCGGGAAGAGAAATATCAGCCAAAAGTTTATAAATGCCACGTTGCCCCCTGGTGTCCGACTCAGCTGCTGTCACTCATGTCAACAACAAGTATTTATTATTCATAGCTCCTGATGTGTGTGTGTGTGTGTGTGTGCGGTCTAGGCGTATCTGGAGCCGGTGTATTTCTACATCTACACAGTGTTCTCGCTCCAGGCGGTGTATGTGATGGCTCTGTACCTCACAGCGTGGCTGCTGTCCGGGTCCTGGCTCGCCGGCACGCTCACCGGAGTCTGGTACATCCTCAACAGGTGGGCTGTGTGTGTCCTTCCTCATCCTACGCTTGTCTCCTGCTCTACAGGGATGGAGCATGTTCCCACCGTTCCCACGGCACCAGTCAGCGTTTATTTTTAGTCATACTTTATTGTTGGTTTCCTTCTCAGATGATTTAGTGACGTTGACGTGCCAGCTAGCTCATGTTTTACTGTTAGCCTTAGCATGATTAGCTTTGCTTTGCATTTCAGGATGCAGGGCTGGCTCTAGGTTATTTTGTTCCCCAGGCAGAGTGTCCCTTTAGCACCCCCCCCCCTTAAACAGAAGTAGCCTGTTTATTCCAGTTTTCTGTGCTGCATCAGAACCTCAACAATTTCACGTTAGTCTTATTCCAAGATTTTCTTGATGCAAATTTATTTTAATGCTGACATATCAGACAGATGTTTTAATCTCATGGCTGCTGCTGCTGATGATGGAAACCTACTGAGACATTCTTGGATCATCGTGGATCCATGCTGGTTTAACTAAGCTGGAGCTGAGATGAGCTTCAAATGTCTATTAGTAAAACCTCAAGTCCTGATGCTGTAATGGGCTGAGCTGAGATAGACGAGCATATTATGCTGGAAGTGTTGGAAATATTTCCAAAGTATCTGTAGAGAGCAGTCACGCTGACAAAGTTGGAAAACCTGAAAAATGAACATGGATGCCGCCTTTTCTTTATTAGGCCTTTGCTTCTCAGAAGACATTTAAACCAGTACATGGGTGTTATCACAGAGGACTTTATGTACAGGTAAACACATTTAGACATAAACTAATTAATAAATAAATGTTTGTTCACGCTTGGTTTCACTCTGCAATGACTTGTTTGGGCATCTTTACAAAACAAACTTTGGGTAAACACACACTTGCACACAACAAGCAGTGAAGCTCGTTCCAGAAAGACTTTATATTATTCGTTACGAGGAGCCGTTTTTGTTTTACATCCTCATCAGTTTAAGCCCAGGTGAACAAAGTTTTATGATTTTTATATTTTGTTTAATAATTATTTGCAGAACATAAATTGTTTTTATTGAATTGTTTTTGAAAACAATCTTTTTCTTTGAAACGGCACAAAGACAGAACCATCAACAATCAGGACCAAATCTCCAACATGTTTGGGAAGTGGGAAAGTCCTCCCACTTCCGTTCTGGTTAAACTGGTATGAAAGTGGGCCAGTTTGCCAGAAATTCTGAGGTTCTGAGACCCCAGAACAGAGCCAGAGCCAGAACGGTGTGTCTGGAATCAATAAGCACATGATGGAGTGTGCCGGCGCTGGTAGCTGCACAGTGAGGAGTGCTGCTCTCTACGAAGAAGACATCTGCAGCCACACAGAGACGACCGGCACCTGGGAATCATTTTCTGTTCATCCCGTGTGATGAGAAAGTATCCCGGTGGAAAACGTGCAGCTGGACAGACATCATGGATGCGGCGGCGTTGAAGATCGCTACAGAGGAAAAGCTTTAGCATCGTTATTAGCAAGATTTGCAGCACGAGACACATTTAAACAGAAAGCATGAAGTTTAATTATGTTTTTAGTAAGTTTCAGGTTTCTTATATTTAAAATCTGATTTGTTGTAAAAAATAAAAAAAGTAAGATTAGATTTTCTGCTCATGTCTATCAGCCTGATTAATACCCGGACTGAGTCATGCTTTTTCAGCCACAGTGGTTTTAGTTCTGGTTATAGAAGGAACTTCTTCACAACTTCTTCTGTCCTGCACATTTCACCTTCCTTCAGTGTTGACTGAGCTCCTATCAGTGGCACAGTTGGATGGAGACAGTTTCTCTCCGTTTTGTCCGTTTTGTTTTTGCTGCATAACAAAGTCCGAATATCACTGTGTGGTTTGTCCTGGCGGGAATCTCCAGACTCCTTTTCAGTATCAAACATGCTGTTTAAAACACTGTGATATCAGATTTCTACCCAAAGAATTTAACCAATCAGTGAGCTCCATTCCCCAAGGGCCACAGGGCCACCCTGCAGGCCATCTGCTGCTGTGGGACACACACACTCACAGCAACATGAAATAAAAAAGGTGATGCTGGAAAATGACAGCATCATTGAGGAATAAAGAAACGACAACAGAAGGGAAAAAGGAAAGGGGAATGTTTGTGCAAACTTGTTTGGCTGCTGCTGTAACATCCTCCTCCAGTAGGGGGCAGTGCGGCTGCAACAAGAAGTATCACTGTGCAGACAGACAGCAGATATCAGGGAGACGTTCGGGAGTACAGCCCCCTGATTAGAGCCAGCACAGACGCCACTTTCATTTTAATTGTGTGTATACACACACACACACACACACACACACATATATATATATATATATATATATATAGATGTATATGTATAATCTGTTTTTTATGTTATGATGGGCTTTAAAGTGATTTTATTGCTGTTTATTTCTGCATCTGTATCATTTCGGTGGTATCATTTCAGGTATCAGCAGGTATATCAGCCTGCAGGGAATTGACCGGCCTTTTATTGGATCGATGTTCTATTAACATTTAAATCACATGTTTATATGTGGCTCATCCAGCAGCTCAGGCCTCTGAACTTTGTAATGAATTAATTTGCCTCCAGGCCTCAGGTGAGGTGATAACTCCATGGCAGGTAGACAGGAGTTGTGTAATTTGGAAGATGTGTTTTAATGGCTCATTTGGTGACGAGTGTGTGGACTAACTAGGATCACATCCAAATTTTTTAAAGGGACTCCAGACATTTATTTTTCCTTTTTCAAATTAAAAGACAATAACTATAAAGAATTATCTTCATATAAAAGATGTACTCTTATATTTCAGTGAAGCACGCATCCAGCATAAGAAAAATTAATATGGATTTATGCATTAATGTGAATTAAGGTGTTAAATTTAGATTTTTTCTGTCATTAATGTTTTAATTTTGACAGCCATGATAAAAATGCCACGTTTATTTGATAAATATATAAAATATATATTTCACAATTATCTGAAATGATCTCTCGACACATATTGGAGTCCCAACCCACAGTTTGGGAACCGCTGTCCTATTGGATAATTCCATGCAATAATTAAAAACAACAGTGGAGCTCAGGTCTGTGTTTAACGGTGGCAGTAAGAACATTTGCACTTGAGCAGTGTGAAGGGCACTCAGGGGACTGAACAGCTGCTAGCCATAAGAAAACCACTGGTCAGAGGAAAAGGCTTCAGGAGGTTAGGGAACATAAAGATTGGACTCTAGAGCAATGGATGGTCATTTCAGGTCAGATCTGCTGACTACATGATAGTCTGAATGAGCAGGTTCCCTGATGGCGCGGACATACTGTATTCCAGGATGACACCAGCAGGATTCATGGGGCTCAGACTGTGGGAGGAGCAGTAGAAATATTTGTGTGGATCGTTTTTTTTGTTGTCAGAAAACAGACTTATCTAAAAATAGACGCTAGAAAACAACAGCTTGAACTTGTTGGATAAAACTTTTGTGTCTTGTGTTTTTTTCAATTTAACCAGTTCATTGGTTATGACGGTTGTAATGGTTTATAGCAGACATCTTCCAGTATATCTGCACATCTTCCAGTGAGTCCGTCTGCTTCCTGCTTCCAGGGTGGATACCACTCGTGTAGAGTTCACCATCTCCCTCAGAGAGAACTGGTCTCTGCCCTTCTTTGCACTTCAGGTCGCCACCATCACCTGTTATCTCAGGCCCCAGCTCACCGCTTTGCAGCAGGTACAACACACTCACACACACACACACACACACAGAGACTCACTATTGACTGACCTCACAGAGCAGGCCCATGCTGAACTGAAACACTGATTCTCTCAATAATCCAGCACCTGTTAAAGAATTTACAGCACAGATGAAACGGAGCTGCAGTGTTATTAGTATCCCATCCAAGAATCTGACCTGTGTGTGTGTGTGTGTGTGTTTTCCCTCTTCAGAAGGTGATGGTGTGGCTGATGTACGTGACGACGTTCTGCTTCTGTCTGACATGGCAGTTCAACCAGTTCATCCTGCTGGTGCAGGCTCTCGTCATTTACACCCTGGACTGTGTCGACCTTCTAACAACCACACAGGTGTGTTTTACAGCCGCTGACCCCCCCACCCTCTGCTCCAGATGTTCTGCTCTTTGGAGTTTTCTTTTTTCCCCCCTGCTCATTTCTAGATTGTAAGAATATTTCAAATGCCCAGCATGTATGGATTCAGATGAGTAATTCTGAGATTTAGTGAAATTGTACATTTTTTCTTTTTCATATCCTTGCAGTTTTGTTATGAAAGTAGATTCTGTGAGATGTGATGAAGGATCAGAAGGATGAAACACTGCAGGTAGTTTAGTAAAATGCAGAGCACAGTGGCTCTAACATCCAGTTGTCCGTATTCACTGTGTTTTTTTTCCCCGCTTCTGTGATTGAAGTCATAATTATTATTTTCATTTGTGTATTGCATCGGAGTGGATCCATCCATTTTAATGAAATCCCCCATAATGAAACCTTCACCAGCTCACTGCAGATGTTGGACTCCGTTTTTCATGGAGCTTCTTCTGCGACTGTAAACAGCTCACATGCGTTACACATTGTCCTCTCTGGTCTTCACCATGAATCCACAGACTGGTGCACTGGTTTACCCTCATTACTTTCAGCCTTCCCTCACTTCGTACTGAGCTCAGCTCCGTCAGCGTGGATCCTGGAGGATCGGACTTCTCCAGCTGGATCCAGCAGGATGTAATCTGCCTTTTGCCTTGAAATCAACTCTAGTTTATATGTCTGAAACTGTAACTAAACGTTGTTTGATTTCTCTTGTAACTGAGGCTGCACGTCTCATTGGGAGGTTAGATAAAAGTAATTTTAATGATGATGATGAATATTTGTAGCTGTCAGATATCATGGTATATTTGTATGCGGACCTGCACCATATAGAGAAAGTCGTATCTGTTGGAAAGTCATACATTTTAACCCTTTAATGTTCACACTAAGAAGCAGTGGATTTTTTTTGCATCTTTTCCTTTTGTGGGACAATTTGAATAGAAATGTTTTGAACACATGGCTGAGATGATGGGTGATAATAGGCAGCAAATATAAAAGATTGAAACTGAGTACATATTTAAACTGCTACTAATAATGATGATGATGATTATAAATAAACATTAGTGATAGATCAGAATATAAATTTGTGCAGGCAGCATGGTAAACTATGCCACACTGTGTTTCCTTAGGTTACAACTCTGTACCTTGTCCAGGTGAGCGGCCTGCTGTCGGTGTGGCTTCTCCAGTTCTGTAATTCCATGATACTGGGATCACTGGTGCTGAGCTTCATCGTTTCTGCACTGTTTATCAGACATTGCCAGGTAACTGATGGAAATTAGTCTTTAAATCCTGATAGATGTGACACAAAATGAACCAAAAGTGAGATCTTAAATACGCACCACTTAGCCGACACCATCCATCCTGCATCCTGCCTGTGAGCCTCTCCACACAGTAAGAACAGTCTTATCTCCACTCTTGTCCAACTTCCTGCTCTGTCTCTGGCTCTTTGTTGTTTCTTCTCTTCTTCCCATAATGTCTTCTGACGTTTCTTTGCTGAATTCGCCACAGTGTGCGTTCAAAACAGCAGGTGTGTTTACATCTGCTGGCTGCTGTTTAACACATGCGTAAAGCAAACTCAGCAGCAACGCGTTGTGTAGTGCAGGTTCTCAGGTTCTCACTGCTGGGCCGTGCTGCTCCACAAATGCACGCAACAGATGTCTCTGTGTTTTAAGGCTGAAAAGTTAAGGAGTGGGTCTTTAAACACGTGTTACAAAAATTCTACATTGTGTCTTTAACGGAAAGCAAATGTCTTAAACAGTCGACTGCAGTTTTTTCTTCTTAGGTCGGACCGTTTCTGCAGCTTTTTTAACTTCCTGTCCTCAAAGAACCGCTCCAGACTAGTGACCATGGTTTATATGGCTACACTAGTTTACTTACATGGGTCATGACATTTTAGTTACTTTTAAAGGAGAGTATCTGGGATTCTTTTTTAGTAATATCAATTAAAAATGCATTATTAGAAAGGACAAACTTATGGTTTAATTTGCTCCATCTTGATCTTAAAATACTGAAAAAGATAGAACTACAAATTTCAATAATGACAAAATAAATCAGTGATGTTAATCAAATGTAAAATGGATAAAAGCCTTTCACATGAGGAGAAATGACTGAATGAAAGTAGTAAACAGATAAAAACATCGGTGAATTGCTCTGGTGGATGAATGGAAATGGCCAGATGTGTTGTTATTGTGACAGCAGGTTTCTACTCTGATCATTGGCATCACTCAGTGACATCACAGCATGTTTCCTGCAATTAGGCGTGGAAGATCTGCCACTGATTGTGTAATTAAAATTATTTTCAGTAATTGTGATTATGTCTGCATGATGGTTGTTAGACCCCTGAATAAAACCCGTTGGACGAAACACAGATGCCATATTTTCACTTTGTTTTCCATCATCAGGCTGGTAGATTAGAGCTGAGGCAGACAGTTTCTGTTCAGAGAGGTAAAGAAAGACATAATCTGTGTTATTTTATAAATGAGCTCAATTAGGATTATGGTGGTAGTTGTCTCTGCCACAAGCCTACCAACTAAGGCATTCATCACAATGTCATGATGATGGTCTGACTGGACGAGACTGCTTGGTTTGAGCTCATCCCAAAGTCCAGATGTAACCCATAAAGTCATGAAGACCTGCTGTTTCCAAAGTCTGCTCTCACATCTTTACTTTGCCCAGGATCAGAGGTGCTTCAGCTGAACAAATCCCCACAAAGACCCCTGCGATGTCCATCTGTGAGACGTCGGAGTGCGATGCGTGCTGCATATTATCCATGCCGGAGTATCGGCAGGAGTGTGACTGTGATGACTCATTACTGTGCAGACTGATTAGAGTTTAGTAGGTGTTACTCTGTGTGAGGCTAAAGCAGGCCGTGGAGCAGAATCATCGCGAGGTGGATCTTTTACGCTGAGAATGCATGACATCAATCAGTCTCTGTGTCTAAAGCACTTTTCCTACAAAAAAAAACATATTACATAGACAATATTGTTGAAACGAAAACAAACTTCTCTGCCTATTGAAATCCCGCGGACCACAAGCAACACCTGCACAATGAACAATGACTTAAAGGAGAAGTTCGGTATTTTTCAACCTGGACCAATTTTCTAGCATGAAATACGATCATTTACTCACCCAGACAGTTTTGGTGTAACTCGAACTCCTTAACGTGGACTAATGACATGGTCTTCTTTGGCTCACTTTACAGCTGTTTCTGAGGTGGACGAGGCCAGATGTGGACAGTAACTAATGTTTACAGACTACTGTAGCTGAAATATCCTCCCGTCACTTTAACACATCACATACAACTAACTGATATTTTCTCTATGATAAAAGGAAATCCCATCTATGACTCCTGTACATCCAAGGCTGGAATAACCAGTAGCTTTAATGTTTGGGCTGATGAGAGATACAACAGCAACAAACCACGGCGACAAGAGAAGGAAGATTTGACAGCAAGTAGAACCGAGATCATTATTGCAGCTGCATAAAAAGGAGCACGGAGAATCTCAACTACTGATCATCACATTATGTTCAGATAAAAGTTTGCAGCCTGTAACACACCAGCCGTCTCTCCTCTATCACTCACTGGTAAAAATAACATGAAATACCTCCTCACATAGAATCATTTCAGGCCATTAGTCATTAAAGGCAGCCCTCTGGGGACTGATTTCCAGAGAGGGGGCAGAAACAGAGAAAGCTCACCCCACCGCCCCCCTCCCCCCAGACTGTGTTCTTGTTATGAAGGGTGTATTTTTCTGGTATCGGAGGAGCAGAGATCACTGGCCGGTATGTGGTGATGGAGGAGGTGAGTTTAACAGGACGGAGCCAGGTTATTGAGGGCTTTGATTGTGAGGAGGAGGATTTTTAATAGAACTGGTTGTAAGACAGGAAGCCGGTGGAGTCTCTGGAGGACGGGGCGATCATGGGAAGAGGTGTGAGTGAGGAGACGAGTGGCAGAGCCCTGAATCACTGAAGCTTATTTAAGCTTTGTGTGATGAGCAGTGCAGGATGCTGATGGAGTAGTCCAGTCTGGACCAGAAAAATGGGAAAAGATCGGAACAACAGAAGTCTAAGTAAAAGATGATGAAATGAAAAAAGTTAAAATATGTTAAAACTAAAATAAGATTAAAAGTAAGTAAGTAAGTAAAATAATTGACTCTTTAAAAATGTAATGGAAAAAATGGTGCAGAAGGCATGGGTTAGATATTAAACATGTTCATTAATGATGCAAAAAATATGTGTTATAAATGATTAATGAA
>JAVQJG010087760.1:0-13947 GCA_036024015.1 Craterocephalus amniculus | reverse complement strand
TCAGGAGCAGTGTCAGTATGAGCTTGTGGCTCCCCTCGCCATCATGTTCTCATCTACACTTCTGCAGGTACACACTTTTCATTTTCAGGCGCCTTCCCAACATGTAACTTTTTAACATTTCTCAGACCCGTTGAGTGTTTTCTTCCACCTGTGGGAGGGATCCCCATTCAAAAAGTCTACTGTTCTTCTTCCTTATTTTCAAACCACTGTGACGTTAACTTGACACAATACAGTGAGCAAAGCATCAAGGACAAGATGTACTTGAAGGCATAAAATTTTCCACCCTATCAAGAACCCTCTGCTTCAAAATTATGCTATTCCTGTTTCATGTTTCGGTCATGCAATCTGGAAACCTCTTTGAAAAATGTGTCATCTCTGGTTTGCAGATAGTTTTCATTTTTTTCTCAGAAGGAAGTGAGAGCACAGGAGTTTTGAGTTTGTCTAAAACCAGAAATGTCACATCTTTGAGGTTTTTCATTTACGTGATAAATGTACTTTTGGTTGTCTGTCACAAAACCTGTAAAGTAATACGATTCAGTGGTCCAATAGCGTCACATTATTGCACTAAACTGTGTTCCGATCTCATAAGTGAAGTTACATTTATCAGTCTAATAATTTAAAGGAAGAAAACATCTAAGCAGTAATACAATAATAAAGAAAACCATATATTGTATATATTGTGTTAAAGGGGATTTTCGTTTGTTTTTTGTGAGTGATGGAAAAAGGAATTTTAAGAGTGCTCCAGTATTTAGCCGTGCAGGCAGCTAGCAGCCCCTCTCGCACTAAAATTGTACGATAAATCACGTCAAAGCACTGGTGTGAGATTTGGACACAGACACCAAAACACGACAATCGCCTGCTAATACAGATACCTTCGTTCATTTCTCCTCTCTAATACGTTGTCGGACACTTATTGAGACTATCAGAGGACTTCAGTGTGAAGTTTTTTTAACTTGAACGCAAGACCAGCTGCCCAATACTTATCATTAGCTGTACTGTTAGGTGCCTGCCCGGGTAAATACTGGAGCTATTTTGAAAATTCCTTTCTCCATCACTCACATGTATGAAAGTAAAGATGAAAACAGACCCCAGGTTAAAAAAACCCCCCTATAATATTGAAACAGGTTAAATTTAGTCAACACCTCATCTTTCAGTCAGTTGTTTCATTAAAAGTTTGTAACATTTATTGACATCTAGGGGTTAAGTTGTTTATAGCAACCATCTTAAAGGCGTTCCATAAAGTTTATAGCAACAAATTGCATTGATATTAACGAGCCTTCACCCTTGTTTCTATCTGGGGAAAAGCCACACTAGATTTCATATTTATTTCATCCTTTTTATATTTCGTATTCACCTCTCCTCGTTATGTTTTTAACCACAGATGCCTCGACTTTCCTCTTCTTCATTGTAATGTGAACATACTAAGAATAGATATACTTTTTTCATTTTTCTAGTGAATACAAAAAAAAGCTAACAGAACCATTGTTTTAAATAATTTGACTTTTTTTCCCTCAGAGGTCCTATTGTTACACACTCCAACTCTAAATACTACTTTATGATACAAGACTAAGTTATTTAATAAAGAAAGGGATATACCAGATGTATTAAATAAGTATTTAGATTCAATTCTTCAACTAACCCAGAGCCCTAAGACATACCACACACACAGTCCCCCAATAAATGAAAAGATTAATGAATAAAGTACCATAAAAAGCTTCAATAGACCTTTGTTTTCTTTAAATAATGTTAACTTGTTTGTTCTTTGCTTGTAGACACCGTTCTGTCCTCTGGACACAGAGATCCTGGAGGAAGCTGTTGAGGTGTTTTGCTGCTTTCTCACATGGCCCGAGCCTTACAGCAGTGTGTGCAGGGAACTCCTCTCTATGCTACAGCTGGAGATCAAAGTTCCCGGTAAATACAGATAATATTTTAATGGATCACTGCTGAGCAACGCTGCTTCTCTTTCTGTCATGCATTTCCAGCCATTGTAGCAGCACTCCCCCTTGTGATGTCTGAGAGAAATGCTGTCTTTATACTGGTATCAATGAGAGTGGGCAGGATGATGTTAAAAGTTCAGGTTTTATCAGCACTTCTTCATTCCATGATAATCTGGTCAGAAAGCGGATGTAACTGCACCGCTTACAAAACAAAAAACAGGAACTGTATGTAAAATCTTACTGAGGTATTAACGGGAATGGTGAAAGGAAGTGAGAAAAAAAGTTTGAATAACCTGAAAAGCTGAATGAATGTGTGGGAAAGTTATATGACTGGTCTAGGAGTTCTCTTTTATTATTGTTATTTTGTATTTCAGATAAAAATAAAGGAGTAAAGATTGTTTAATTTACTTTGTCCCATGAGTGTGTTCTTGTTATAGTTTTTCTGCTTTTGTTGCAGGAATTTCCTTCCAGAGACTGGTCAGAGAAGAGCAGGGCCTTAACACTGCAGACCAAAGTTCAAAAACCTTGTAAGTCCACATCCTATCACCATTTGTTGGATCTTCATGGCTGAAATTGCAGAATGGGAAGCTTCACTCATGCAATGTATTTAGAGAGACATATTTAGAGATCTAAAGTTGACATAAAAAGTAAGGAGATGTATGTTTGTTTTAATATTTCTTCAGGTCAGCAACATTATTTCAATCAAATATGGGCTCAATTTTTCAACTGTTTAGTTAAAATGACAGAAGAGGCTGGAATGTATTAAAAGAGTGTTTACTGCAGTATTTAGTATTCAATACTCCATACCTTTGTCTTTTCTTCATATACTTTATCTTATCAGCTTAGACAAAATGTAAACGATTCATCACGCCCCTCCCCAACTAAGAACGGAAAAGGGATGGGGTTGAGTTGTTTATCATGTTTGTTTATCATACATAATGGTGTGTCTTCTTCCTGTTGCAAACTAATAAAAACAATGTTGGAAGAAAAGAAAGCCTGTAGGGTTGCGCAGCAGTTTGGTGGTTAGTGCTGCAGCCTCACTGGTTTCAGCCCCAGTATGGAGTTTCCGTGTTCTCCCCATGTACGTATGAGCTCTCTCCGGTACTCTGGCCTCATCCCAGAGTCCAAAGACATGCATGACTTTATTTCTTTTGTTATTCTAAATTCTCACTAGGGATTAGCCTAGCCCCACCTCACACTTATTCACAGAGGCTGTCATATACATATGTCTCCGGTCGGCCACAGTGGTTATGTGTGTTACTCCGGCACCAACAGCTGATCCCATTAGTGTTCTTTGGGACCGAGGTCAGAGCTGCAGGCAGGCCATCACATCCTCCATACTCCCAAATTCTGTCCTAGATAAACCTCTTTCCTCCAGGCCTCTCAGAGTGGAGGCTTGGGAGGATAGAGTTTAGTCCCAGCCTGCAGAAGTATGGGATGGCTGTTGGTTAGAGAATCTCATCTCCATATCTCTGTATTGACATTTCCTCCAATAATAACAAGCCTTTGTTTCTCCGGCAAGAGATGCTGTCCCTAATTTGAATCACCTGAAAGATGCGTACAGTAGCTGGTTAGTACTCAGTCATGAAAGTCCCTTTCCATACCCCGGTTCACACACCAAACCTCAAGACAGTCAGATACTGTAACATCCTGTTTACGTCCTCTCCTGCGTGATAGTGTGCACTCATTTCGACATTACCGCTGACGCTGTCTGTGTGTTGTCTCCAGGACCGTGTTGCTGATGAACCCTGGTGAGGTTCCTGCTGACTTTCTCACGGTGGCTGAGCAGCTCTGTCACATCCAGCACTCGCAGAAAGAAACCTACATCACCTTGGTGAAGCACGCCTTCCAGTCCACGCTGGGCACTAAGTACCCTCTGCGGGGCATCCACAGAGCCCTGCAGGTATGTTACCCGCTGCATTTTCATACTTGCTAGCCATTGTCCCCAACTCCTGGACATTTCACCCGTTTAATGCAGTGTCATTCCTTCATTACTTTTAAAGAGCAAAACAGTGATTGAGTTGGAGGACATTTTCTCTACGGTGAGCGACCTCTTGGAGAACGCTGCTGTCATGAGTGAGCCGCTGAAAGCTCGTAGTCATGTCATCAAGGGACTGGAGAAGCTGAGGGAGAGGCTGAGAATCCCTGCATCCAATGGGAGGAAGTCTGACGGTGAGGGGCGCTTCGTTATATTTTTTCATGCATGCGAGTTGTGGTGAGCTGCCTTATATTCAGTCAATATTTTATGTCTTCCTTCTCAGGAATGCTGCAGACATTACCGTTGCCAACACCCAAATGTTACATGTTTCACTGGGAAAAAGACAACTTTGGTGATTTACACAATATGAAATAGATATTTATGAGTTATATTTTTCAAATGGCTTTGTTTGAATATTAATATTTTGACTCTTACAGATGTTCTGAACACCCTTTTGGAGCATCTACCCAATGACCTGGCCAGAGAGGGACGGACTGTGGAGGAAGCGGAAGATGACTTTGACGATGATGAGCATGAAGTGACAGAAGCGGATTTTGGTGAGGAGGAAGAGGACGAAGACAAAGAAGAAGAGAGGCACAGAGTGGATTCGGCTCTGATATCCATCATCCCTAACGACTACGGTGGCAGCCATCGGGCCTCCACCTTCTCCACCATGTCCTCCCTGTCCACAACCTCCAAAGACTCCATGTTCTCCACGCTGTCAGTGGCCTCCGAGTCCTACCCTCCCTCTCTCTTCTCGGTCACTTCCGGAGCCGACAGCGACTACTTTGAAGATTCTGATGACTACATTTGTTCTTCCCCCGTAGCTGATAAATGTTCCCCAAAGTCTTTCAAAGCTTCATCTCGTCTCAGCCAGCACTTCTACCGACTCTTTATCAAGCCCAAAAACCCTCGGTTGCTTTCCCGAGCCAAGAGTTTAGGAAACAGCGAATCAAAAGATCTTTTAGTGGTTCGAGAAACGAGATCCAATTCGCTTCCCCAGCAGGTCAAGTTATTTAGTCCTGAGCCTTTCCTCAAGCCACAAAATCAGACTCTCAGACACGTTTGCTTTCGACGGAGGCCTATTCTGAGCAGCGACGAGGACGCTAAGAATACAACGCTGAGGGTGGTGGTGTTTGGTGCTGATCATGTGGCAGGGAAGGTGGCCCGAGCCTACAGTAGCCTCAGGATGAAGGAGAGTGCATGTCCACGTCTCAGCAGAGCCTTCAAGCTCCAGTTTTACTTTGTGCCTGTGAAGAAGGATGCAGCAGGAGGATTAGGACATCGGAGGGCTTCTGGTCCACTGATACAATCTGGATCTCCAAAAAAAGCAGCCCAGTGTGGTGTAAGTGGAGGAAAAGTCCAAAACAAACTCTTAAATCATCATAAAATGGATAGTGCGGTCCTACTACTTTAGCCTCTCTGATTTATAGATTCTCATAATGCTAAGCTGGGATGGCGCTCCATCTCCCCACTTTCCTTTGATTAGGGTTAGGGTTAGGGTTAACTGACTATAGACTCATCATCAGCTTTTGAACATTTTTTGCAGGTCATAATTTCTAAATACCATAAAAAAATACCTGCAAAATTACTTTTCTATTGTTATTGTGACAGATTATAGGGTAAAAATGATAAATAGACCAAGTTAGGTCATAAAAAAGAAATGAAATGTCTAATTTCATGAATTTAGGAATTGGAATACTATGTATAAAAATCATAAATGAACATGTGAAGATTTTGACATAGATGCAACGTTAAAGAAAAAAGAAATGAAGAAAAAAAAACATCCATGTAATTGAGTTTTGTGTCACTATATGGCTGTAATTGTTGCTCCTGTTCTAACAGGACCTGCACCGTGACGGCACAGGCGACAGCACTAACGACATCGCACACCTCCTCGGCATGTTGGACCCGTGGTACGAAAGGAACACCCTCAGCCTGCTCAAGTTACCTGCCAGCGTCGTCTGCCAGGTACACCGTACAGTAAATGCAACTCTTCCGTTTTAAGTGGACAGCGTATGTGCTGTTTGCTGTTGTCATAATCCTTGAAATTCAAACGGTGGGTTGGATATTTTTAAGTAGAGGCTGAAGCATAGATGCTGATGTTTTTTGTCTTTGCATGTATTTACACCCTTCTGTTGTCTAACCTCTTTTAATGTGTAAATGTTGTTACAGCAAACCTCTAAAACCGAGTCTGAATCCTACGATAGTTCGTACGAGCAGCGTCTGCCCATCCTGGCCGACTTGGTGCTGTACTACTGCCGCTATGCTGCTCGGCCGGCTCTCATTCAGCTTTATCAGGCAGAGGTGGGACACACTTCTACACACACATGGCTATTATATCATTTATAACCTCCCTGGTATCCAAATCCGTCCATTCATTAGAATAGAAATATGATCCAGAGCGCTCCTGGGTCTCAATAACTGTCATAGTTCACAAAGTGATGCCGGCATCTTTGGTTTGCAGCTGACATTGGCTGGTGGAGAGAGGAGGACTGAGGTGTTCGTCCACTCCTTGGAGTTGGGTCACACAGCTGGAACACGAGCCATCAAGGCCATGGGTGAGCACTGGCCACATCAGTCTCCCAGCAAGCTCCACATTTCCGTGCAGGGAAATGCATCATTGGTCATTCTGAGATTCAGATAAAGTTTATGGAAGAGGAACATCTGCTTTTTCTGCATCAAGATTTATGTCACTTCTACTTTCCTGGTTTCACTTGTCACCATTGCTTGCACTTCTGATTTTGAATTTCCTTTAATTTCCTTATGGAACTTGAAGTTGTGGGGAAACTGTTTATGCCTTGCTTCCCCTGGTTACTGTGGAGGTGGCTTTCCTCCTTCCCATTATTTTTGTGCAATATTTTTCTTCCTTTACTTGGTTATGAATTTAAGACATTTTTTAGCTTTACATTGTAATGCATGACAGAACTATCAGTCTCCAGTGGATCACTACAATATAAATGAGTGTGATCTTCCTGCTCCATCCAGGTGCTGCGAGTAAACGCTTCGGCATTGATGGCGACCGAGAGGCGGTGCCTCTAACACTGGACGTGATGTACAACAGGGTAAGTTTATCCACTGTGTTTTATGAGAACTGTATTCAGAAATAGCAGCAGAAGAAACGCACCTTTACGTTTTCGGTACATTTGCAGAGTCTCCACTTTTAATGTAAATTCAGCTTGTTTCGGTCACCATTACTTCCCAATATCAAGGGAACGATGCATCAAAACAAAGTCTGCTAAACAAACATGCTTTTGTCCTGATGAAACTTTGCCCCTGTGGTCAGTGTGGGTTCATATGAGATGGGTAAACACAATACCCTCCTTGTTGTGTCATCTTGGCACAGGAACGTTTTACTGAGGTCTTGACCTGAACTCTTGTTCAATCATCTGCCCACCTCAGTAAATTATGTTAGATCTGGTGTTTTGAACCAAATGCCGCTGAAAATCAAAGAAGAGTAGCAGCAGAAGTCCTCCATGTGTTCCTTTCATCCATGATCAATATCACTGTTAAGATAAAAATTGTAGTTACCTTTATTCATCCCAAAGGCCATAAAAGACAATGTAACAACAGTGAAACAGTAAATGAACTGAAATTATATCAGTAAAATAATAATTTATATAAATTGAATAAAATGGAAAACAAATTGTAGATATAAGAAAAAAAACCTACATCAGTCATTATCGTCACTATAAGAATTGTCATAATTGTAATTAACACCATCACTGAAAATGATTGTGATGCGTTCAGTAAAACACTCACAGTATATGTCCCCCCCCCCGGCCCCCCTCCTCCTCGAGATGTGGCATCCAGTAATAATAATCTATAATTGGAATGTTAAGTCCTTAGCAATATTTGCAAAACAGGGAAGTAGGGTCATATGTTGTTGGAAAAAAGTTCCCCGATGTTATAAGTAGCATCCATAATATTTTATAAAAATTCTGAAGATCTAGACACCTATAAAGTAGTATCTCTAAGACATGAAGTAATGAAGTGATCCTTTATATATGATCTGAAAGTGATGTGGACCCACTTGACTGAAGCATTTCTGGATATCTGCTTTATGCGTTTTTAAAATTTAAGGAATCAGATTTTCCATCTTTTTTTCAGGTGGTTATTAGTGGGAGAAGCCAACGGAAAAGAGAAACCAAAGTCTGTACATCTATAAACTTAATCAAAGCATGCAAGAACCCCGAGGAGCTAGGTATGCTTCAGTGTTTGTTTGAAATGTCTGACTTTTTGAGCTTGTAAATGGTATGATGTATTTTCCTCTATTCTTATCCTGTTGCATTCATAGATTTTTCAGCATTTAGTTTCGGTGGGAAAAAAAAAAGGTTAAATTCAAGGTTGAATCTTTCAGTTAATTCTTGGAAACATAATTATTTGATCCACTTTTTAATACAACCTGTTTATCTTGCACAAACGTATTGTCAGAAGCGTAAGTGCGATAAAATCTGACCTAAAAACAATCTGTGTCAGATTCAAAGATGGAGTGCTTGCAGCTCACCATGACTGAGGTCCTGAAGAGACAGAGCGGCAAAAGCAAGAAAGGCTACAACCAGGTAAGACGGCACGTCAGTCTGTCTCAGTGGTTTGTGGTTTAAACGGCACTGCGGCAGCGTGCTCTCACAAACAAGCCTGCAGCGCGGTGTCTGTTCAAAGATGAAGACCTCAGTTTGTACTTGACGACACAAACTCATCAAACAAACACACACTTGTTTTGTCACATCAATAGCTTAATGAAACCAAAAGTCAAAGCACACTGCCAAGACTGGGAAATGGTTTGCTTTTTAGAGCTTCAGCAATAAAATTGTTTGCTTAACTCTGTATCTCCGTTTCTTTACATACTTCAGGTTTAGAGTTTTGGAATTAGTTTTAAATGATTGTTTTACATGACTTTTGCAGCAGCTGAGTGTGACTGAGGTGAAGGTGGACAAGGTGCAGGTCAGCGGGGCTGGAAACACAACCTTTGCTGTGTGTCTGGATCAGGATGAGAAGAAAATACTACAAAGTGTCACCAGGTACGGCGTCAGCAACAACACACTTGGCGAGATTGATAAAGATTCATGTGTTGTGCAACTAGTTTGCTTTCACGTCGGATGTATAGGAAACTGAGCTCTGCCTGTGAACCTTTTCATGCGCCTGTGGTGCACTGACATCTGTGCTCCTCGTGCTGAAACAGATTCACCTGTGACAACATGTTTGTATGTCTAATCAGAGGGAAGCGTGTAAACATCAACCTGTCACATTTCAGACAAATTCCTCGTACACTGTGGAGTGATCGGAGAAATCTGAAATATATATTGAAGCAGTTCTTGAAGCAATTCTTAACTTCTCATCATCGGTGCTTAGAATCAGGACTGTCTTCTGGCAGCCACTTCTACCATACAATTATCAGTGAAGTCACATGCTGAAGGAAAAAAAAATGCTGAGTAAAAATTACAACTGATAAAAAGAAAACGACAGTGGAAGGGTAAATGAAAGTCTTGTAAAATGCCAGTGGACCTCTCACACTGGGCTAAAGGCCAGGCAGTAAAAGTAAGCTTTTAAACTTGTTTAAACTCTGAATGCAAAGGAGGCTGGGGCAGTGCCATTAAAAAAACTTAAAACAAATAAAATAATATTGTAATGTACCAGTTAAAAAGTCATCTGACAACATTTTCTACACAACCTGGCTGTATCACTGCTTCAAAGTTGGACAAAACTAGCTTAGTTTTAGACTGCCTCAACTGAGAAAAAGCAGGATTTCACCTCTGCGTCGACATGGTGAGCAAGTTAGGCTAAGCTGCAGCTGTTAAAAAAAAAAACAACCCAGTTACTTAGTTTTTCTGGTTACTTTGCAACCAGCCTCTGACTTGGACATGGATTGTTGTGAGCACCTTGCTCCCCTGCCCCACACTCCACATCTGCAGCAACCATGTCTCATACTTCAATACTTCATGTGGTACACAGCTAGTCTCTTTGAGGGATGATACTTTAGTGTCTTTAGAACTTTAGAATAATTATTTTGTATCTTTGTATTCTTCACACCACCATCTCAGATTTGGCAGAACTTGTTTTGTTTTTCTCTAACCCCTGGTCTTCCTCTCTCCTGCAAAGGTGTGAAATATCAGTGTGCTACAAACCTGACAGCTCGGCTGACTGGAGGCTGAGGAAATCCCGGACCTCCGCTCAAATCCAGCCTCTCAACCCAACTTTCTGCTCCCTCCTCTGCCTGCCCATCGTCACTTTCAGCGGGGCTCTTCCCTGAAACTGCAGGTTTTGGTGGACTAAGAGGAAAGGACCCTTACTTTGTTTTTCAAAAAGCTCAAAGACTGCAGAAGAAAAGCACATGGGCTGCATGTTTTCACTTTTTTGACTCCCATCTTTAAAGCTGTTTCAGTGATGGCCTTAAAAAGCAGTGTCATGCAACAGCAGGAGACAGGAAGGCTTGCACAGAACTTCACAGAACGCCAAAACTGGCTGACATGTGGTCGCTAATAACACGTAGCAAGTTTCAAGAAAACCCAAGGGAGCCTGGAGACAAACTAGTCCTGCTTACACTGTGTATGGCTTCCTCTGTACAATGCTCTCATTCACAGTTATTAAGGGACCTTTTAAGTTCAAATCTTCGGGTTTCAGTTCTTCTTTTTAATTTGGCGGATGAAACTGACTTTAACCAAATTAAAGTGAGAATGTATTACGGTCGATCAGGGTAAGTGTGTAATATCTCAGGTAAAACTGCAATATAACTGGCCACAGCAGTGCATTGTATTGTAGTAAATCAGGGTCCTACAGAGAGAGAGACCTGAACATTTTTGCTATTATTTTGCTTAATAATTATTCTCTGACTGTGGACATCGAATTATGCAAAAGCTTCAGGAGGAGTGACTAATATGATCTGATATCTGAGAACAGACACTATAGATGTACAGTATGTAAATGTTTTACTTGTAAATATTTTTCATGTACTATAGCTTTAACACAACATTAAATATATTTTTTAAAACGTTTTTGTAAATGCAGTTTGACCCGTTTAAAGGAAATCACATTTCTATCTGCATTTATTTTTATGACCAGCAGAGGGCACCATAGACTTATTAATTAAACCACTTGAAGCGCAGATAATTACCATCTTGACTTGAAACTTGTCATAAGTGTCATTGTGCTTACTGTATCTGCTGTATTTGCTGTATCTACTGTAGTGATACCTACTGGAATGGTATAATCTGACTGTTGAAGCACTTCATCAAGGACGAGGCAGGAAAATGTGGTGCTAAGAAATGCATTCTGATTTACATTTTCCTGTGTAACCGATTAATTGCACTTTTCACCATGTAAACAGTGACATTAAAATGTTGTAATTTTGGTGCAGTGATGGGATCATATCTTAATGACTTGATTTGAAATGAAGATGCAGTCCTGAATAATAAAATATGGGTCCTCAATGATGGAAATTGGTTATCTACGCATTGAACTTTTCTTTTTATTTCATTTTTTTACTCTCTAAATAAATGTATAACAGTCCTTCTCACAGAAAGTGATAGTAACATACAGATGTGTTCCAACACCAGTGTTGGACATTGACACTGAACATTAAATTATTAAATTTTCTGATCATAACCCAATTTTTGGAGATTTCTTTCTTTATTTAGAATTCTTTTTACATAGGAATTAAAGTTAAGATGAAAGTATACTGTGCATTTACATACAGAAAACTCTTAATGACATGCGAAAAGTAAGCCGTAACCCATGGAAAATACAGCATAAATGAACTGTTTAAGCCCAAAAGTCATTTGGGTGCAATTTTCTTTACCTTTCACATATCAATCATGAATGTAAGGCATCTGTAGAACCTTACATTGGTATTTATTTTATTATATAACGCTTCAAAATACGAGTTGGGAAATTATAAAAAAATTTCTAATCTGGAGAAATTTATTTGAACAAAAGCAAACAACAGTGGAGGTGAAAGTGGGGTAAATTTAATACAAATGTAAGTGTCTCAAAAACTTTTTCTAAATTTTTTTTTTAGCACTTCATTAAAACTTGGAGTGACTTTTTTTTTTTTTCACAACACATGACCGAGGCATCATTACATTACAAGTAAATATCAAATAAAAAAACAAACCATATATAATAGGAGACAATCATACATGGTAATCAAGGACAGAAAATCTATCAGGAGTAAACAAATAGGTGAAGTGTTTTGATAACTTCTGTCAATAAGGTGTTGTCTTGGTCTGATGGCGTCATAATGAATATGATGAAGAGGACCGTTTAAATACAAGGAATATTTAGTGGTTAATGCATGGCTCGGATGCTTATTTATTTTCTGTCTTTATTTTTGTAGTTAATCGACTTATTGGAGAACAACATGTCTTAAATAAATACGTGTATATTGAAAAGTTGTACTTCCAAAAGTTTTGAAAAAAGTCCAGTGAAGATAATCTGTAATGGTTATGTACATAAATAAACAGTATTTGTGGAATTTGTATCCAAAGCGACCTGTCTATCCAAGGTGAGGGATCTGATTGGCTCCCGTCCCGCTGGCGGTTGAAGAAGTGGGCGTGGTCAGAGGATGGGACTCGTCACTGTGTCACACTCTGAAATAGATGACAAAGTGTGACTGACGCACGCATTCGTACATTAATTTAAGCAAACAAGATGGAACTATCGAAACAACCTTAGGTAAGATTCACAACAACGAAAACGTTTTTACATCTTCAGAATGCAATTCGCGTGTCTAATTATGCGCGCAGTATCGTGTAATATAAGGAAAAGGTAAGTGATAATAATTCCGCTTATGCCTGAACGTCTCTTTACTACATTTGTTTTACATGTGTTTAAACTTTTGCTGGTAGTTTTGTTTCCTGTTATTCGTTTGGTATTGTTCATGGGTACGTGTCGCACTGAAGTGCTGTAAGCTACTATGTAAAGTTTAGACGGTAGGAAGACCGCTAACTGCACGCCATACTTGCTGTAGATGAGAGATAGGTGGACTGGGGGCTGGCAGAGCCCCCGCCTGATACCGCAGCACAGATTCGGTGCGCACAGGTGCTCCGCCCCCGTCCTCATATTATTTTTGAATGAGCTTTTAGTCGGACTATTAAAAAACGTCTTAGCCTTTGACATGGGAAGAAACGGGGGAGGCAGTTTATTTTTTCCCTCCTGAGATAATACGAGCTTGATAACGTGCGTGACTTCACTGCTTTGTTGTGTCTGTGGGGGTCTGAGAGAGCCCATGCATTTCCTCCAGTTTCCTTGTTTTACATCTGAGCTTCCTGGTACAGGTTTAGGGAGATGCAGGGTGGCATGAAGGGGGTGAAATGAGCAAGGGGTCATTGGAAACACAGCCCACATAATTTGCATCGCATCGACTGTTTCCCTACACAAAATGAATCTTTATTTTAGCACTGTATTGAAAATTCAAAACAGCTTTTTTATACCTTGCACAGCTGAGCAGTGATGAATAGTGCAAACTTACCCAGTGATGTCAACCACTGGGCGAGGTTCTTCTATCAAAAATTTAAACAATAACATAATGTTGCAAACATGTATTCTTCTTTTGCCAATGATGGTATGCTGGACGGAGTTCAGTGGAAATGGATGTGAAATGTGAAGATTGACAAAGAACATAAAAGTTACATGAGAAGGAACAGGTGTGGAATATGATTCTCTTATCACAGATGTGGTAGTCATGTTTAAATTCCTTCAAAACCTCACAGTAAATCCCTCAAATGGGTTGAGACAACATTTGCAGAGAGACTGCAGAAAAACAACCGATAAACAGAAATCGTTCACGAGAAAAGCTGAAAAGAGACATGAGGTATTACTAATATGATCATTAACTTGTCTTTAATCAGAAGCTAAACCTGTGTATGTAATAAAAGTTCAAGCAGGACAATACTTCTGGTATTTGTATTCCTCATACGTCTTATGGCGCGTTCAGACCAAAAGCAGCGAGACGCTCTCGCTGCTCAAAGTTGGACGCTGGATGCTCGTAAATCAGACGCTTGACATTTTAAATCAAAACGGTCTTGACGCTCCAAA
>JAVQJG010087757.1:0-21100 GCA_036024015.1 Craterocephalus amniculus | reverse complement strand
GTGGTGATCAGTTGACAGCTCCGCCCCTCTCTTCACCCGAGTGTCCAGGACATGCGGCCGCAGATCCGACAATACAAATACAAAATCAATCATGGAACTGCGGCCTAGAGTGTCCTGGTGCCAGGTGCACATATGGACACTCTTATGCGTGAACAAGGTGTTCGTTATGGACAATCCATGACGAGCACAGAACACAAACAAGGAAACACCACTCGGATTCAGATCAGGGGGCCGTTCCTCCCAATCACGCCCTTCCAGGTCTCACTATCGTTGCCCACTTGAGCATTGAAGTCCCCCAGCAGAACGAGGGAAAAAAAGGGTGGATACTCTGAACTGTCGTTCGGTGCATAAGCACAAACGACAGTCAGGAGCCGTCCCCCCACCCGAAGGCGGAGGGAGGCTACCCTCTCGTCCACCGGGGTAAACCCCAACACACAGGCACCAAGACGGGGGGCGACCAATATGCCCACTCCTGCTCGGCGCCTACGCGCGAGCAACTCCAGAGTGGAAAAGGGTCCATCCCCTCTCAAGGTCTCGGGTTCCAGAGCCCAAGCCGTGCGTCGAGGTGAGTCCGACTATATCTAGCCCGAACCGCTCAATCTCGCTCACCAACTCAGGCTCCTTCCACACCAGAGTGGTGACGTTCCACGTCCCAAGAGCCAGCCTCTGCAGCCGCGGATCGGACCGTCAGGGTCCCCACCTTCGACTGCCGCCCGACTCACAATGCACCCGACCCCAACGGCCCGTCCCATGGGTGGTGGGTCCATGGGAGGGGGGGCCCATGTGGCCTCTTCGGGCTAGGCCCGGCTGGGCCACATGAGCAAAGGCCCGGCCACCAGACGCTCGCCCGCGTGTGCCCCTCCCAGGCCTGGCTCCAGGGGGGGCCCCGGTAACCCGCGTCCGGGCGAGGGAAACACAGATCTTTTGTTGTCTCTCTCCATTTGGGGTCTTCGGGCCGCCCTTTGTTCGGCTCCCTGCCGAAGCAGGGAGCACACAAACCCCTCCACCACGGTAAGGTGGCGGCCCAGGGAGGGTAATAATTTTTGTGCAAACACCAAATCTGTGATCAAAGATTTGGAAAAACTAACCGTAAGGAAAGGCTGATGATGTGTTATTGAAGGCGATACAGAGTAAGAGACAAACACATGGCACTGTTTGTTAGTTACAGATATAACAGAAACTCGGCTCCAAGACTATGTGAGCCACTCAGAGCGAGATCTGGCCTGAAGGCAGCAGAGGTCTCTGTTTAGTGTCTGAACAAAATGCTTAGTCTGACTGAGAGAAAGGCCATGAACTAACCATCAGCCTTTATAGCATCCAGAACAGTGTCACAACGTCCCAACAGTGTGGGAAAGGATCTTTTTCTTTTTATCATTCCTGCATAAATATGTGCTTAGGCCAAACAGAAATGTTTATTCAATTAAAATGCAAAACTCGTGAAGCTTTTGTAATTTTCAGGACAAAGTCTATGAACCAATCAAGACCCACTAGATGAATTCTGCCCACTGCCAGTGCTTTATGTTAGCCTACTGTATATGCTAAGATTGCAGTTGCAGTCAACTACAGCCTCATATTGTGATTCAGTTGACATCCCTGTGCTTCCACAATTATTCTAACAATTATTTATCATTTATTCCCAAATGGAGTTCCAAAATGTTTTAGAGAGACAACCAAAACTAAAATAATTAAATGTATGCAATAAGAAAAATAAATGGATGCATATATTTACATATTCTGTTATGTACAAATTCTAATTAACCTTTGAAATTTTTAATTGAAATGAGCACATTTCCTTTATATTATTACCCCATTAAGTTTCACACTAAGAAAAAATCTAGATAGAAATGTTTCTTTGCATGATCTCTTTTCTTTTGAACAAAAAAACATGAAAACGTGATTTTTAGCAAACAGTTGAGAGAAAATTTAATATTTAAGTAGTGAGAGTGAATTGGTCGAAATTTGAACGAGCTATGGGATAAAAAACACTTTCTTTAGACATAACATATCCAAACCAACTGGTAGAGATGGTTCAGGCAGGTTTATTTTATCAATTCTTTATAAGATTCATGATCACTGAAAACTTTGCTCTACTAATTGGTAGAACAGGATGACAAAGGGTTACAAAAATAGTCTTCAACTAATCAATCCGAGTCCTTCTTTTCCCCATATTTAGACATAAACATTTGCTGTCAGAATAATATTGAGCCATGACAAGTGTCTGTTGAAATTATTTTAAAAGATTATTTGATCACCATAAGATCCAGCAGCCTTTTCTGTCCACAAAATACAGATTTGGCTTTTTATGATCCATATGAGCTGAGCCAAGTGTGGATGACACAGGGACAAGGAGACAAAGAGGACTCTGGTGCTGCCGATGGGATGCTCGTGTTAGTTTGGATGGCAGCAGCAGGGCTTTACTTGATGCTGAACCAAGAGGACAAGAGAAGGCCCAGCCATGACACTCATCACATCTGAAGCCCCCATCTGTACTGGTGTCTCCCCACCAGTCAACTAGCAAACACGCTCGCACAGACACAAACACACACAGCTCTAATCTCTTCTGACAGTGCTCACATTCAGTTAGGCCCCACAGTGCTTGTGCATGTCACTGACCACAAACAAAACATACACTCGTCTACAGGAGAGGCACCACAGGACACAGGGCGTGGATACCCGAGAAATACCACAAGACAGGGGTGTGGGGAGTGTGTGTTGTAGAGATGTGTGTGATGCTTGTGTGTGCGAGGAGCTTCCAGGGAAAGAGAACAGATGCCTGCGGGTCATGTCATATCTCTGACATTAGAGCAAAGTCAATGGCAGCCAAGCCAATGGAAACAAAGACACTCAAGTTAGTAAGCAGTCAAGGTGGCTGCAGTGTGAGGTCACAGCATCAAATTATCAATAATCTGCTCTTATTCTCTTTCATTTTCCCATTATAAAAAAAAAGCTTTCACAGATATTTCAGTTTCTTAATGATGCCTTACAATCAGTATCGGGAAGAATGTCACTCCAAATATGGGGATTTCTATTCATTTCTTCATTTCCCCCCACAGGTTAGGTTTATTACTTCAAGCTCGCAGCCCTACTGGACGAGTTAAGAAGCACAAAGAATTTTGATCCTTGGATCCACTTGCACCCAAATAATTCAAGAATCTTCTCCTCAGAATGTGCCGACAGTGCATGCACGTATGATGGTGGATATAGAGACTAATTCTGTTCAGACAGTTTGCAACCTCCATGGACATGACAGGTAAAAATGGCGACCATGACAATGATGGTCACTTTGGGAAAATAATGTATTTTAGTCCAAAGCATGATTAATTTCTAGGTCAAACCAAGTAGTTTTCATATATTTTGTTATTGCCTCAAATTATAGAAATAGACAATTGTGATGAACTTACTGATTCACATGTAACCATGGCAACCATGATGATGATTATGACCACATTTAAAATTGTATTCATTTAAGCTCCAAATGGTTCTTTTCTAAGGGCTTATGCTCACTGTTAAATGAGTAAAATAGACAGAGCTTTCTCTCTGCCCTCTGTGTGTTTCATGTGTAATTCAGAGAGGAGAGAATGAGACATTTTTTCAGTCCTGACCAATTAATAAGCTGGGTTTTATTCTTCTTCCTGCTTTTTTCTTTGTAGGTCAATGGTTGTTTTGAGGAATATCGTCCCTTGCGAGAAGTTTTTGTACCTGCAGGATGCTGTTCGGGAGCATGGTCCATTTGAGAAAGGTGCAATGTGAAACCAAACAAAACTAAATGAAGATTTGACGTTTCCTGACATTAACCCGTTCATAATATCAAGCCTTCTGAACTATTAATGCACCTTAAGTGTGGTCAAATATGTCTGAGGAGTGGACTGAAGTAGTTTTCTACGACATCTTTAAAGATGTTATTGTACATATTTAGTTTTCTCTTATTTTCATTCAAATATATCAGTGATCACATTATTGTAGCTCTGATTAATCTGCACAGGCAACCTGTCAGAAATAAAATAAACACATTTATTTATTTAGCTTCTTCTACATTTGTTTTCATTATTTTCCTTATTGTTTTTGTTTTCATTTGTTTTACTTTTAAGTAATGATGTTCCTATTAGTATTCCTATTATTTTCAGCTATACGATTTAGGTTGTTTCATTCATCCTAAGTGTAAAGCAAACCACTGTGCAATATCAATTAATGTGACTTAAACACTGAGAAAGATTTGTCTATAATACCTTAAAAAAATATTTAAGTCACATCTAAAGAACGTCATTATCTGGCTTGTTAATAAAAATAAGCATGTGTCGCATGAAGACGTAAAATGTTTGAATGATCCCGTCAATGTTAAAGTTATTCAAAAGTTAAGGGGTAAAAAAGAAGAAAATCAAGTTCATCCATTTCAGAAAAAATATTGACACACTCTCCCCTGGGGTTGTTTCTCATGATCTCATATTTTTAGATGCTGTCAAAAATTATTACTTTAGATTTTTCTTTTGTGTTTTAGAAGAGCTTCCAGTGCAAGTCCCCGGAGTAAGAAGTTTGAATCCCACTGTGGCAGCTTTTTGGCTGCTGGCTGCTTGGTGAATTGAAACATTGTTCCCATAAGAGTAAATGCTGCTTACACACTGTTTTAAAGCAGCTGCAGTTGTAGTGAATATGACAGGAAGATGTGAGAGAAAAGTGAAGAAAATAAATGCCAAGAAGCTCAGATAAGAGTTGAAAAAAATTAGCATAAATGATATGCACTACATGAGTCTTTCAGTAGAAATCGTCAGCTGCCGACAGAAACAATAATTCAAAAAACTACAAAAATGTAAAAACTTCAGGTATGCATGCAAAAAACTGTCACTGGAATAATGAACTGATTTAAAATCTCACCAGTAATACTGCAGAAAGAGAAAACCTTCACACGCAAAACTGAGCGTTAACTTTTATACAAAATTTAAAATCAACAAATTCGTTCAAATAACTGTGCTGTATGTTATAAATGGATCAGTCACATAGCAAGTGTATCTGAGATTTTGTTCACAACTGGCTTGATTCTGTGGTTTGTTTTGTAGCTTTAAACAGCATTTGTGGCTTCTGCTGGGTTTCCTTTGGCATTTTTTGTTTAGAGTGTTAATACAATAGATGCAATTAAGTAACATGGAAGGACAAAGATAGAATCAAATGGTTGAATATCATCATTTCTGAGACAATGAGCTCAGTAAAAATGTGATATTTACTCAGATACTCAGACTCATCTGGAAATTCAGTGGCTCTCTGTCACATGAAACAACCTCTAAGGGACACATTCCCACTTCTCCAAACAACTATTTCACCACTATTTCCCAATATGACATGTTCTTTAAGGGTGCAGGCTTAGATGGTTTATTAATAATGGTAATGATCATAAATTAAACCTTTTGATTCGAAAGATTTTTTTCACAATGACCTCTACAGCCTATAATCCCAACAAATTAATATTTATTCCAACTGAACACATCCTGTTAACGTCCAAATTAGATTGACGTATTAACGTTAATTATTCTGCTTGAAAATAAAAAACAAGAGAGTGCCTCAGTTCAGCGGGACATTATTTGGAATTACAATATTTCATTTCACATTTACTGCAGGAGCTGAAGTAGTGGGAGTATGGTGGGAGGTGAAGGACACGGAAATTTCTGCAGGCCTAATGGAGAGAAACTTCTCAGTGTTACCCATCGAAGCTAGTTTTATGTTATATATGTAAGTCTGTGCTGACACACACACACACACACGATTGGACACTGACTGACAGCTCTGACCTGAATGTGCACATGGCTCCATACCCTCAAGCCACAAGCAAGCATGTTCATGCGCACACACACACACACACACACACATATATTCCAGCATGCATGCATATGGCCACTGACAAAACTGCTTTTTGTCCCAAATACATAAGCACAAATTTATGTTTCACACTGTATGTATACCACATATTCATGCTTTAATGTGCGCTATGAAAATGTATTCTTCTTCCTTTGGCATGTCCACATAGTCAAGCATGAACATCATGACTTCTGGACTGTGTCATGAAGTAATCACACATGCATAGTAATTTAAGAACAGGGCTACATTTTCATTTGAAGAAATTTGACCATACTTGATTATATTTTATCATGAAAGATTCAAGCTGTTTCTGTTACCATTAAAAGCAATAAAAGCTTTGATATCACATGAAGGCATGGCATGGTAATTAAGCCTTCTGCAAAGCCCTGAATAGTGACATAAATCCGCATCAGTCCTCCTCTCAGAACCAGCCTGATCTCAAAGAAATATTTAAAATAAGCACAGCCGCTTCATGCTGGGTTCTGCTGCGCTGATAAAAGATCAGAAATTTTGCATGGGAGAAGCTAAAAAAAAAATACAAAATAATAATGCAATGGAGTGTTGCGCCAATACAGAAATACAGTTTCATGATCAGTTGAACATTGAATCTGATATCTCCTCCAACATTTACATGTGGTATTCCGTCTGCTTTTATACCACTTTTGTATCTATGAAACACAAGGATAAAACTCCAATCCAGTAATCCACTGGAATAGCTCCTGGATCAAATAATGAAATTAACTTCTACAGAGAGGGGTAGGTCACCCAAAATGTCAAAACAGTTCATTCAATCCAGTATGAGAATTAATGTATCCATTATAATGAAACCACTTTCCAACTTATAATAGGACAATTTTAAACGCCATGAAAATATTTTAAAATGACTTTTTAAGACATACTTGGAGGTATTTTCACAATAACTCAAGCCTAACTTCTACATGTGCCTCATTCTTGACAAACCAGATTTCAGTGAGGTTGTCTTCAATAATAATGTTGCATGTCAGTGCATCTTCTGCAAGTGATGCAAAGGATGCACTGACACATGGAAGATAACAGTTCACGCAAAAAAGCAGAAATATTTTGTCCGCTGGCACTTTGTGGGGAGACCTCTGTAGTAACAGAGTTAGAGGAAATATTTCTGCTGTAATATCACTTCACAAGCATAGCTACATAGTTAGTGACATCTGAGAAGATACCACAATCCCTGTAGATAAATCGATGATTTGTGGACACACACGCCTGCAATCTGAAAGTAGCCTTTTACATTACGTGCAAATAAATACTCACTTTGCAGCTTTGCGTAAAAATACCATAACACTCTGTAGGTTAAGTTTTAGTAAGGTGTTACAATTTTCCTGTAACAGGATGCTACAGTTTTCACAGAATACTATTCAAACAAAAGTAAATTATTCATTGTTACTCGTACATTAATGCACTTTTATATTTGCTCCATCGGTGTGGTGTATGTGTGTGCGTGTGTGTGTGTAAAGTACAATGTCCATGTTTGTGGTAATTATGGGAAGATGCTACCCAGTGCAACAGCGTGGCTCTTTGATGTTTTAATTGTTTTTGGACAACAATAGGATTATGCCACAGGGTATAATCTCTTACAGGCTTTGGAAACAGACATTTCAGAGGAGCTTCAATTCTCTGTTGGATATGGACTTTTCATGGGATTTGTTTAAAGTAAGAACATCAACAGACCTTTCCTTTACTCATATTCATACATAGTACATGGTTGCACTAAGTCAGGCTTGAAGGTTGCTGTTCAGCAGCAGCATTGTTCTCTCTCAGATCTTCCTCATAATGAGCCACAGGCGAGTCAGAGTGAGAGTTAACAAGAGGAATACCAGCCACTTCCAGCACTCAGCTTCAACTTGCCTGCTGGAGCCAACAGTGGGCGAATTTTCATCCCTGCTCTGGTAATCGTGTTGACTTCATCTGAGGGGTTGTTCTTATGACCAGCAGGGCCTCGGGGGAACTACAGTACACTGGCTTGTTTGGATCATGTGAGCTGAAATGAGGAGGAAGTATACATATAGTATATAATTCATATGTGTGTTGTGTCCAGTGGGGAATCCATTTGCTTTGTCCCGTTAGACTTTAAAACTTCAGCATTAAACTCAAACAAACCAGCTTTATATTCTTTCCTTTAATTAGCATTTCTTATTACCATATAGTGTAATGTATGTTCAGAGGATTCGAAGGGGAGCATATGCAAACACTTACTCCGTGTATCCTAGTTTTTTCGGCAAAAGCTGAGAAAATTACTGCCTCATTATCCTGAAATCACTTTTTAATTTGAATGAATTGACTTAGGCATAAAAATATTACTCTCTATGCTGTGACTGTGTCATGGAAAGTAGCGATAAAGTGTAATAAAGCAGACGTGCCCTATTTCTAACTTTTTAAAAACAGTGCAGTGTAGCATTGCAGGCACGCACACAAACACACTCACACACTCTGATAGCAAAGGAGGAGCAGAGAGTACCAAAGCAGAAAGCGAGAGGAGTGCTCACCATCTTCTCCGTTAAGCCTGGCTGACTAATTCTTGCTGCTAATTTGCGTTTGGTTAATTAACTAATTACTGAAGATGTCTGAGGGCGAGGCTGTCTGTCAGCCTGTATCAGTAATTATTTTCATCGTTTTAATTAGACTCACACTCTCCTAGACTCAGTTTCTCCCTTCCTACAGAACACACACACACACACACAAACACACACTGAAGCATCCCGCACATTGTAAACAGTCTGCTTCTGCAAGTTTTGTCAACTTCTGTATCTGGGTGGATAATAAGATAAAGGTTAAAGAAAACCTGCAATAACATCTTTGCATGATACTTCAGAGCAGAGTTGCAGTAATTGCAGTGGTTATGTCAGTTACACCACTGCCTCCTTTCACAGTAATACCCCTTCTTGTGTATGAAAACCTCATGTAATATCATCAAAACAACTGAGCTTTTATTATGGAGCTGTTTTTTTTTTATCAAGTTTGTAAAGAGAAATGGTTAAATGAGTATCTGAAAGCTCCAATGTGCAGCACTTATACTGACCTATCTAAGCATTTTACATTCAAAGACACACTAATTTACATTACATGGATATCATTTGTCTGACCAAAACAAATTTGTCGATATGCTAATCCAACCAAAGTAAGGAATCAAAGCTCTTAAAACCAGACTAGCAAATCTAAATAATGTGTTTTGCGGTTTAGTAACTCCTACACACTTTCACTCAGCTTAACTCAAATGTTCCTTGGTTTAGTTCCATGTTTTTTACTCACAGTACAGGTAGGATGCAACATGGATAGGGGGCGCATGAAGGTAAAAACACTCTGTAGCTTAAACTGTTTTAACCCTAAGTATTTTATCGACTAGCACAAATAAATCACTAAGTTACACTTCATGCTACAGCCTTATGTCCCTGCCAGTGAGTCAGGTTTTAGTTACATCCATCTTCCCTTCTGAGTCTCTGCTGGTAAATGCCTTGAGTATTTACCAGAAAAATGTTTTTTGTTTTTTTCAGAACACAAGAATGTCACTATGGTGTTGACCATTTTGCATTGCTGTCAACAGTTAATCATTTTATCCTTTTTGATATGATGGAAATTAAAAAAACTGTAATAATTAGTACATGAATTCTTGAATCATGTCCAAAAATGTGTTCAGTGTGGTCACAGTGACCTCTTAGCTCTGTCTCACCCAGATGTAATGAAACCCCCGTAAGGCTTTCCACATATCTCACATACACATGAATGAGATGGACCTGAGGATAGAGTGGCGCTGACAACCTTTAACCTTTGGGCACTGAAATGTAATCACTTCATCTATGAGTCCAAGTTGAAGTTTATGCTAAATCAGAAGAAATTGCCTCAAGGAATTTCTGAGATATTGTGGTCCCTGGAATGATCACATGAAACTAAATTCACACAAGGCTTTTACTACATTTTGTATGCCTTTTGTTTTCTTTTTACACTTTTCATGCCGCTTTTAAAGCTGTTACTGGCATGTAAAATGCTGATTGTAAAGGGCGTCATCCTTCCATAGGGCATGGCATATCGTCATTCACAAATTACTGTATAAGACACATACAGTAATTTGCAACATGAATCAAATGGTTTATCATATGCTGCATGGATACATGCATGCTGCATGGATACATGCATGATGCATGGTCAACTTAAGAATATAAGGGGTCTTATGTGACCTAATCTGCCACGTAAACTGCATAACTTCTTTCTGTTTCTCTTTAATTGAGAGTAATGGTTTGTGTGGTAATGGTTACAAAAAACTACATGCAACTAGTGTAAATTCTTTCTTGCATTTGGTTGGGCTGCTATCATGTCAGATTATTTATTTCGTTTTATCCTATTCCCTAAATACCCTGGGAAATACCTTCACTTTAACCCTTACTACTTACAGTAGAAGCAGTCTGGTGTCTGTGGAGGAGTTCAGGGTTAAGGGCTTTGCTCAAGTTCTCAACCTTTGTTGCCACTTCCGTAACTTGAAACTGAGTCTTCCTCCCATGTCACCAACAACTAGTCCACCACCCCCCACAAACAACATAAATTGGGCCTTTTAGTGATAGACAGGTTTTAAACTAAACAAACCAAACATCTTTTCATGTCAAACATCGAGCTGCCCATTGTAAGAACTCTTCATTCTAAATAACCTGAAACACATGAGTAAATAAATCATCATTGACTTGAAAATAATTAAAGGGAGATCATTCCTCACTTACAATAAATCTTCAAAAATGCTCTGAAATCTTCAAAAACAAATATCTTGACTGCTCATTATTTTCTGTAAACCTTTAAAAGTGCTTCCTGCTCTGGTGTTGAAATCCTTGTTTGTTGGATTATTGTTGTTGTTGAGATGCTTCATGCTCAGAATAAAATGCCTCATCAGCTTTCTGCTGGGTCAGAGCCTGGAAGAGAGAGAGTTGTAAATAGTGAGCAGATCTGTGGAAGAGCAGCCGCACAGCAGATTTCAGCCCAAGAAGCCAACTTTAGTAAACAGGCAGAACTAATGAGGACACTGAATACGCACACACACACACACACACACACACACAGGCAGACATCCACACCCACATACATAAATACACAACTCTGTGTCTGAGTATTTGGAGGCCCCGGGGCCCCGGGGCCAGAGCAGCCCAGATACCTGATGGGAGCAGGGACATCAAAGCTGCAGGATTAGAGAGAGGAGAGGGGAGAGAGTGCCGCAGGGAGGAAATGCTAACTTATTATCCGCTTCCCAGCTAATCCTGTTATCTACAGAATATAGCTGTGTTTAACCCCCCTACATACCTCCCTCCAACAACACACACATACGGTGTACACTCACAAAATTCAGCATTCAGGGGTTCAACAGTCTCCCAGAGCGCCCTCGTTTCCACAATGGACCCCCCGAAAAAACCATCTGTGTCTGCATCTTAGTTTGAAATAGTGCAGATGCAGCTGAACCCTCAGTTTACCAAAAGTAGCTTTTTCATCTTGATCCTTCTCTGACAACCTAGTTAGGTTAATAACTTGCTTTCACACAGGTATGAAGTCCCATGTGAGTTTTGCCGGCTTTCAGGTGATGTAACACGCCCACTGGCAAACATATTGAAGGTCCATGGATCAGGGTCG
The DNA here is from genome assembly GCA_036024015.1 of Craterocephalus amniculus. NCBI lineage: Eukaryota > Metazoa > Chordata > Actinopteri > Atheriniformes > Atherinidae > Craterocephalus > Craterocephalus amniculus. Next base: position 9,622 of record JAVQJG010087757.1, on the reverse strand, counting down.
CCTCTGGCTGAGTGAGGCTCCAAAGCTGAATATGATTTAGTTCCCCCTGAATCCATTTTCATTCACGTGCCCACATTCACAAACAACATTCAATATGGAACAGTGCTTTTAACTATATAAGTAGCAAAACGCTTATGTTTTAACTGAACTGATGTTGAATTTAGATCAAATAATCTTTAAACAAAAGTTATTCAAACCTTGCTAAAACTAGATCCGGCTTTACTTTTCCAATGCTAATTCCAAACGAAGAAATGGAAGCAAATTAATCTGATAATAGATTAACTTTATCATGATTTTAACTCTAATTCTCATGAGGCATTTCAAATGACAAGAAGTTTCACTATCTGGGTAAATGATGACAGTAATATACTTTATACACTGCTTATATTCCAAACATGCATCCTTACACAACCAGCTTGACCTGTGAACTTGGAGCAGCTGTATATGTAAATAAAGATGAGAATGTCGACATCAAAGCACCGAGTCAAATAAGGCAGCTGTTTTTGGTGAAATTTCAAACTAATAATCAAAACTGTCAATTTTATTCTAAGGTTGTTTTTTCCCCCCAAACCTCACCCTGGATTGGTAATGAGGATAAACACACTCTGCATTTCTAAGTCTAATCCTGCACTCGTTATCCATCCCAGTTATTCACAGTTCATCATATGTTACTTTTTACCTCACAGTCATCGTTACTGATGGAGTCGCCGGTTTTTGTGGTACTAGGGAATAAAATAAAGTTGTTAAAAAGAAATATTTTCATAGGTTTCATACATTACTTGTGACATTTAAATTGGTGCATTTCATTTACTGTACCTAAAGACTGGTTTTAGATTACATAAGGTATATGCTAACAGTCTGTAATTATTAAGCTGGCTTTCAAGTTAGCCAGAAGTCAGCGATGTGCAATTAATTGATAAAATAATAACCCTGTGTAAAATAATCTCAAATCCAAGTTGTGTCATTTTCAGTGCTGTCAGAGTTTTTTTATTGTTCACATGAACCAGTATAGTCTGCAGTATATTACATGTGAGAAATATTAGAGATATGGCTTTTCTTGTTAAATTTTTGTGTCCAGAGTCCAATCAGATTGTACTTTCCTCTCCATGCACACCGTCATGCTTGTTATATGGTTATTTTATACCTCTTTCTGGATTCCCCTCACCTTGTATTTTACTTTCTTCTCATTGACCAACACCTTACTTAACTCCTCCCATGTTGGGTGCTAAAAATCATTGGCATACAATTTATTTAATTATAGTCTGGGACAGGTGAAGCATTCACACACATCAGTAAAGACCAGTCAAATGAGATTAACTCAAATCCATATGTCTGCAGCCTCCATATTTGGTCTGTAATGAGAAAAATATTGTAGTGGTCTTGCTTAAAATCTTGTGGTTTTAACTCTGATCTAATGTGTCCATCATGCTTTTGGAATAGTTTTGCTCAGCATATAAAAGATATAATAATCCTGTGTTAAAGCTTAATATAAATGAAGGATTTCTATCCACCTTAAAGTTATCTGCAAGAGTTATCCCATTTGAATACATATATACAATAAATGACATCCCCTTGTCAGTTTTGTCCAAACATGACCTTTGTTTTCTTAGTTTTAGAATTAAATGTCTTTATAAGACAAGTAACGCACAGGTACCCTACTTAATAACAAAATGATGGGGGTATATCTTAATCTTGAATACTCTAACTTTTCACACTAAAACTAATACATCTACCAACAATTTTGTAATAATGATGAAACTGTGGTCCTAATTTCTGAGCATCCCATCTCTGCATGCGTGCTCTGCCCTTTACAGTTATGCAATCCTCTGTATTAAACCTCTTGAAAATATGCAGCAATATAATTGTGTTTATTACAGCATGTGCAGAGCATGCACCAATAACTCTGAAAGCGTGAACGGCTATACAATGTGCGATGACAGATTTTTGTTGGTTAATAAACCTTTGATTATTGTCTCTGTGAAGCTCCACAAAAGTCACTATGAAGGCATTTAAAAACATAACCAACATATTTTTACTCCACAAAACGACCACACGAATGACACTAAAGGGTCCAGAGCATTAAATTACTGCAGGTACAGGAGTTTACTTCTGGCCATAATTAGCGCATTGTCGTTTCTGACCGTAACACCTGTAAAATAAAGAGTGGGAGAAGAAAGGAGAGAGGGAGAGGATGAAAGAGAGAATTCCTGGCTGATAATGTTTATGTGAACAGAAGTGGTAAAAGAATATGCTGTGCTAATACATGTAGATGAAGTGAAATTGTCATTAGGCTAATCAGCACTAAACTAATTGGGAGTCATAGACCCTCCTATCTGCTAATTCTAACCCTAAACCCCAGCCCGTATCTACAAGCGGATGGAGGAGGAGAGAGAAGGAAAAGTGGAGGGAAAGAGCTGAAAATGAGAGTGAGGTAAAGAAAGGAAGAGAGAGATGAAGCCTAATTAAGAGTGCTGGGATTTATGCAAATGAGACGGTGCTGATATGGTAATCAGAGCCTGCAGGGTCGTAACAGGCTGTGTGCTGTATGCAGCATATCTGTGTGTGTGCGTATGTGTGTGTGTGTGCATCTAAGAGGCTGACAGCTGGCTGTAAGGAAGGTCAGAGCCAATCAGGCTCTTACTCTAATGCACACTGCCCTCTGGCCACTCCAGCATCTCTCCTCCTTTCTCATGTGCTTTCTGTCTTTCTGCCCCTCACTGTTACCCTGACACTCCACACATTCTCTTTCCCTGATTCGCTTTTTCTTTACATTTCACTGCTCGTCTGTCATGATGCGTCTCGACACAGCGAGCAAACACAAGCTTACGCACAACAACTGCTTTCACACATTCACTGACAATCTGACTTAGATTTAAATAAAGGAGTTCAAGCCAGTCTTATTACATTTTTTAACATGTTAAGATATTTTACTACAATACAAACAAGGAAAGGAGATTGTAACCCTGTTATGTTCTAAGACACAACAAGGGGTACAAAGACACACTCTCTGACATGACTATTTGGAAAAAAAGCACATTCACTGATATGTTTGTATTCACTTTTGCATGCAGAATATGTTAAATTAAAACCTGTCTATAGTGACTACATCAAAAGGTGTATATTACAAGATAATTCAAGGAAGGAAACCCACAAAATTTAAGTTTGATGATTCAAAATTTCAGGAGATTTTTCCAATCGAAAACATTTATATGAAACTCTTTTTTTCCATGGTGTATCATTATTTGTTTCAACATAATCACCGGGATCTTCTCCATACATGAAAGATTTGTGCATATATTTCACTACAGGGACTTTCCTGCGCAATAAGAATTTATCTGTGGTGCTGCAGGAAACAATCTACTAATATTCATTGAATGCCTCCCAGAGAATTAATAAGCATGAAAAAATTTAATTCTTAGGCAAATTATTAGAGAGACATCAAAAGTGGCATTGCCTTCTCTCCCACCCATAACTAACTTGATCTTAGGGCAAAACACTGCTCCCCAACAACTTTATCTTTCTTGTTGCTACGTAAAAATATTGATAAACATGTATTGTAGCAGACTGTGGCATATTTACCCAATAGTTTTACTTTTTGGTTTTGTTGTAGAGTTATTGATAACTCACCACACAATATTTTTAAAAAGAAGGCAACCAAAGCTGTGGGTTAAGTTTCTAAGATTTTAAAAACATCTTCAGCATGTAGCCAGAGAAGTTCATCTTCTGTGAAACAAACTACAAAGGACGAGCAATACCACAAAATCATAAGAGGAAGACATCGGACGCTTCAGATTGTCCTTGCTTAATCTCTGATGTGGAAAACAGAAATAAATTTGTGATCTAACATGCTAAGAAACAACCAGGAGACCTATCTGTAAGCAGGTAGGTTTCTTTTAGAAAATGAATTAAAAGGGAGCAAATTAAAAAGGAAAATTAAAAAGGAAATACAACTGAATGACAAAACCATTTTAAAGTTACCTTCAAGCAAAAGCTGCTAATTTCAAACCACACATTTCAAAGTACTGACTTTAAGACACTAGTGGTCAGGATGGGACGCAATCAAGTCTTCTTCCTAGTTGTCACATGTGTAGCCTCCAGGCAGGTTGTCCTCCAAACAGAAATAACAGTGCTTAAAATTTTACCTAGCTATGCAAAAGGCCAGTGTTTGGTGTTCTTCAACAAAATTGAAAGAATTATTCAGAGGTAATGGTAAACTATTTTCATTTCTCTGATTATTCACTGCTTCCAGCATGGACATCATGTTGTTTCTGCCAAGAGATTTCTCTAAATCTCTCTCTCTATTTCTCTAAATTCAACCCCCCATGAATATTCAAGGGTTTTTACATGGTACATCATGTGGTATTTATCATTAAAACAACATCTGTCCCATCAATGATAAAAAGCTACTATTTTTTAAGAATACTTGATGGAATATAAAGTTGACTAAGAATGGTCCAGTCTGATGAGGCTTTTGAGGCCAGTTGATGCTGCAACCTGGGTTGTTCTGCAGGATTACGCTCACTTTTCTGCTTCACAGGAAACATGTAAATACACGAAAAGTGAATGCCGTTAAGAAGTTGTTTCATAGTGACTTTAAAGGGATACTAGGCCCTCAGAATGATGTGCCTTCATTTGTTTACTCACCCTCATGCCTCATCTACACGTTGGAACACTTTCTTGATATTCATAATGTAACCGGAGATATCGGGAGGTTTACGATTTGGCTTTCCTCGGCTACAACATGTTGAATAGAGCCCAGTGAAAAAAGTCCACAAAACCTTGTCAATATTCGTCCATACTGCTCATGCAATGCAGTCCGCGCGTCCTGTGTGGGTAGTGAATTTACTCGCAACGGCATCATTTACTATATTTTTAGAGCCCAAACAGTTAGTTTACTTCCTGGATGCGTGTGCCTGCGCGATGCACGCGCGTGTGCCGCGGCCGCCAATGCATCCAGCGTCACGCAGTAGGAGTCATACTGTGGATACAGCATTCGGAGAAATTCAGAACTGAAGGATTTCCTGCTTGAAGACCTCCATTTTCAAAAGTTTCAGACCAAAACTAGGTTGAGGGTTAAATACAATATAAAACTAAACTTTTTCCCTTGATTTTGCTTATTTGTGACTCAGGGTAAACTAAAAACTTTTAAGTCCATCTTTATTTATTATTTTCATGTATTTATTCCTTAAATTTTCTTTTAGTTATGGTCCAATTAAAGTGCTATTGAGAGAAAAAAAAAGAAAAATCATTCAAACAAATCCATAATTCATCCTTTTAACTGGGTTTCTCAGACGTATTGATGCCTAGGAATGACTTGTTTCAACATCTGAGCACTTTGCAGAACAGCTTGTTGGGTTTTGCAGCTTAGAAGTGGCTCTCTCCCTCATCAGACTGTCTGTATGTCACTGTCAGCTTTCTGGACCTCACAAGTGGAATGAAAAACAGAGCTTCTTGATCATTTTTAAAAGCATGCATATCTGCCTGTGCACCAACACACACACACACACACACACACACAGACACAACCCTGGGCCATGTGGCCGTATCAACACATCTGAGTGTAATCCAGTTAACAGAGTATCCCAAATGACTAAATTAATCAGAGAAATACTATCCAACTCATCTTTCTGTACTGCTTTGATGTGTGCACACAGAAACGCACACACAAAGCACACACACACACACACATTTTCGTTTACACACTTGGATGCACATAGAGAGGAAGAATTAGTGTGGAACATTGGTCTAAGTGAGAAATTACTTTACCTGCTCTGATAATAAGGCCTGAAACCCATGGAGGGGCCTGTGAGTTACTATCATTATATAGACATCCCCAAGGGCAGGGGAAAACACACACACACACACACACACATCTGTTGTCTGCATAGGAAAGAGAAAGATCAAAAAGATGCATTGATTCTAAACTCCAGATAGTGGATACAATAGCAAGAAAAAACAACCATAACGGTGTTTCAGTTTCGTCTATAAAGGTCTGAGTGTTCACCGGTAACACTATTCCTAATTGCTGATGATTTCACTTTGTTGAACAATACATGTTATTGTACTGTCAGAGATCTGACTTCCCACCCTCTTTCTTTCCAGATGGTAGAGCTGCCAACACCTGAACAAAGGTGTCTCCATTCTGCAGTCAAGTTTTTAGATGCCGCAAAGCTGAAATATGCTACACATGTTCTTTTAGGCAATTTGGCATTCCACCACAAAAAAACTCTGTTAAATCATCTGCACTTATGGAGGGCCTTTGAACCTTACTGCATTTTCCATAGCAATTGACAATATTTTCCACTAGCATGTTCTCAGAGCGGTGAACCAGCTGTCCTGCTCTGCCATCAGGAACAGCTCATGGGTCCAGTGTCTTTCACACCTTGGCCCACGATTAAACTCCCACCCAGATATCAGTGTAAAACCCCTTAAAACATCAAAGCCAAAAAAAATATTTTTATTTTTTTAAATGGAAAGAATATGCATAATACAAGGATTAAATGTCTATAATTATACTGCTATAATAATTCTGTTGGCTTAGAAATGTACTTTTGTTCAACAGCTCCTCCATTAAAAAGACTAAACAAGCAGAGATATCTCTAAATGTAACACATAGGTATGTCTTTAAAACTATCACCTTTGAGTATGGCAGGAGGGACACATTAATGATTCATGAGTTTTCCATACATATGAAACAAACATGTTTGTCATATGTTCTATTTTTAACAAACCGTTAATTCTTTAGCTGGAAAAAAGGAACAAATTACTGGCACCTCACTATGAGACATGGGAGACTTTCAACCACAATATAACTTTCTCTATAACTCTCACAGGAGCATTTTTTCCCACTCCTCTCATCCATGCTTTTTCAACACTTCAACACCCAATTTAATGTGGGAAAACTGGATTTCACTACTTTTTTTCTGTCTTGGGACAACCAGGTCCCTCGCCAGCAATTAGATGTCAACAATGACTTTTACTGGCTGGAGAGAGTTCAGACAAGCCACAGGATGCAAGATGGATGCTGAATAACCAAGTGTGTAGTCTTTAAAACATATAATGCTTATGCAGACAACCTCCACGAGGCTCCAAAAAATTACTTTTTGTCATTTTCATAAAGGAACTATGCATGATTTTATTTTAATCTTTATATATTTATATATCTGTATATCATGTGGTTAAAGTGGCAATTCCATAAAAATTAATGATTCATTGTTCCGGAACTTCTGGATTCCGATCAACCAGTAAGAGCATTCACTTAGGAATCCGGAAGTACCGGAATTTAACCCCATTGGCTGAGAAAGGGTGTCACGCAGAGCTGAAAATTAGCCGCTTTCGCTAACTAAAATGGCCTGGGCACATACATTTATCAATGAGTCATTCATTTTTATGGACTTACCACTTTTACCACATAATATACCGTGTAGAAACCATTTTTCTTAAAAAGATGAAGATAATATCAGCTTATATCAGCTAATAAAGTTTCTTTAACTAAATCCACTTCTTAAACATTAGGGGAAGTTAAAATGCAATTTATAACACATTTCTGCTTCACAAATCCTCCAAAGTAGTGAAATATTCTCCTTCTGTCAAGCATTTTTGGCTGCTCTGAAGTTTCAGTTTCATTCTTAGCTGAAAATTATATGAACAAAAACATGATACAAATACAACACTTTTACTGATTGATTTATGATGCGGGAAATAATGTGGGAATAGAGTTTGTGAAATGTGATGTGGCTTTGAAAAGTTTGTGTTGTACATTGATAAGTCCCAAGAAAAAGAAAAAAAAAGTACTTTTGCATCTTTTGAATGAAATCATGGGTGGTCCTTAAACCAATAAAGATAATAATAACAACCACAACAAGAAAGAGAATAATGTCTCTTTTTGTTCTTGGGAACCTCTTCGCTTTACCAGAAAGTTGTTCCAGATGGGTTTTTCCACTTGGTCCACTGATCGCTCAGCTGACCAACAACATGACAGCTGCTGCATTAGCATGTGATCCAACATCTCTGAAGCATTTAGATTTTTCTGCATTGATTAAAAAGAAGCATGTTAGCAGAACCATGTGGCTTTGAGCTAAACCAACACTCATGAGTAGAAACCTCCATTAAAATAATGAAAGCAATAAAAGCAACAACAACAACAACAATAATAAAACCTTTGGAAAACATTTCATAAACCATCAGCAGCCAATTAGAGGAGCCAGCACAGGCTGTGCTGTTTCTGTGTGTGCGTGTATTTGTGTGTGTGCGTGTTGGGTATTAGAGCGTTACAGCGCCCAGCCCGGCTGTGCCCTGCAGGCCCGACCTTCTAATCATTATCTGTCTGTCTTATTACGCTCCAAACCGGGCCACTCTTAAATAAAATATGCAAAGGTTTCTTAAATGATGACCCGAGGCTGCGCGCGCCGCCGCTGCTCTACATGCTGTTAATCTGAGAAATGCAAATTCCCTTCATCTCGCACTCGCCTTTATTAACTTTTTTGAATTTAAAATTCCACGAACAATGAGTTCTGTCAGCTTCTGAAATGATATTTTCTCTCCTCTTTTTATGTGCGCACGGAAGCGAGTTTAGAGCATGAAATTACCAGGGGAAATATGAGCGGTTTCATCTCTCCCGCACAATTTAATTGGCTGCTTTGCAATTATTAGTTTTTGCTGCTAAAGTTTTTTTTTTTTTTGACTTTACTGTTACGGTTTCCTTAAAGTGGCAGCTCACAACACTGTTTTATTTTCCATGTGTTCCTGTGCAATTCCACCACTAACCATGAGCCAGCTAATCTGATTGGATGGCTGATTCCATGTGATTTGCCAATGATTTGATGTTCAGATTTTAAATTCACTGATGCTGACAGCAGATCAGAGCTGTCGAAAGTCATATTCATGAAAAACCACTGCAAAAAGTTGAATTAAGAAAAGATTGACTGATTCAATTTATTATATGTGGCATGTTAGTGTAATAGTGTAATAGTGTAGTGTAAATTCAATAATTCACATATTTGGGAATTTTTAACAAGCAGAATTCACATGTAAGAGGATCTAATTCAGAAATTCAAAATTTTCCCCCCATTTTTCTTCCCTGCTGTGTCCACATTTTTAGTTTTGTACAAACTATTATCTGTCATACCTCTATCCCTCCATCATTCACTGTTTCTCCTCCTTCATCCTCAGTCCGTTTTTTCCTCTCAGAGGATGAAACACAACCACAGACGAGGGTGAACTTCTCCGTTCACTTCTCTGTTCACTTCTGACTGTCAAAGCAATGAGTGTATGTGTTCATCACTGCTTTCTTCAATTTAAAATTAAAAAATGGACTTTCCTATCAGAAATGTGTAGGTTTCCGCCTGTTTATTAAAGCTATATCTAATTTAAATGCTTTGCCACTCACAAACTTTCTGTTTGCTATTTGTTGCAGTGCAGCAGAGCATAAAGTGGGTATCTCAGACTTTTTTTGTTTCTTAACTTATAACAGTTCCCTACTGTGGCAAGATGAGGATGCTCAGTATGGGGTTATAATGATGACAGCTCCAATTGGCATTGAAAATTAAAAATTGGCATTGAAAACAAAATTTGGCATTCAAAATTACTAATTTAACATAAATTAAAAGAAATGGCATTAAAT